>APFE031542744.1:23345-65578 GCA_000404065.3 Pinus taeda
CATCTAGGATGGATCGCTTCTTGGCAATGGGCATCAACAGCCAAGAAGATATTCCAAACACATGTCAGAACTTGTTCTAGAATATTGAACAGTCTTACAGTTAAGTTTTATCCATCTTCTCACCTTGTATCTGACAGGGGGGGAAACGATGGTCTTCTACAAGCTTCAAAGTCACATCAAGCGAGCCTGAGCCACAACCTGCCACATCAGTTTCAGAGTTGTAGCCAGAGACAAAGATGCTTGAACATGACTTTAGTTGGAAATATGGGACACTTCCTCTAGCAGAAGACTTCAGCTTCTTGTCAGTTTTGGAAGAGTTCCAGGAACAAAATTGAGAACACTTCCTCTAGCAGAAGACTTCAGCTTCTTTCCAGTTTTGGAAGAGTTCCAGGAATTGCATAAGCATTCCAGAATTGTTGGTCATCCTTAAACCATCACAGGTTGAGACTTCCCTTTTCAGGTTGAAGTTTTACCTTTTATGTGGGGTGAGACCTTCCTTTTATGGTTGAAGGTTTCCCTCTTTAAAACAATAGGATCACTTCCTCTAGCAGAAGACTTTAGCTTCTTGCCAGCTTTGGAAGAGTTCCGGGAACTGCACTGAGCGTTCCAGTGTTGGTGGCCATCCTTAAACCACCGCCCTTTATACCAACATTTCAGAGAGCACATTCAGCCTAGTGCTGCCATGCATTTTTGCACATTTTGTATTACAGCTCTCTTCTTGGACTCATACATAACCCTTCGGATTAAGGGGGGGAATGTTGGACACCTAATCCTCAATGGGTTAGTGTGGAAGCCGAATGGACAAAAGGAGTCCAAGAGACCTTGGGATGTGAAACCCAACGGTCACAACAATGTACTATAAATGTATATCAGTTGTTAATAAAAATTGTACTGTCATGTTTTATCTTTCCTATTTGTGGTTGCCCATGTGTGTTTAACAATCCTGTTCATCCATCTAGTCACTTAAGCCTTTGCCATAAGATATCCACCATCCATATTTTGTTCGTTGATCGATACAACGGTCCTTATGCATTACTGCTCACTTACGTCCTCCTTTCATTGATTTCGACCTCTGATTGCTCTTCTGCTTGAAAACAGATTTAATCTAAGTTCCTTTGCTTACACCTTAGTATAGTTTAATACTCTTTACCTCTGCAACTTAGATAGCAGCATTAGGTTAGTGTTGTTTTAGCAATCCTGTTTAGCCTAAGCTGTTTAATTGGTTAATTAGGTTATGCTATGGTTTAAAATTTCATGTTGTTTTCTTCATTACTGTAGTAGAGTAGCTCTCTCTTAGAATAGGTTTGCTCTTCTTCCATCAAAGAATTAAGCTTCTTCTGACCCTACAGAAATCTTGCTTGGAACTCCCAGGATCTCTTGCCATATAAACAGTGAAAACAGGTAGGACCTTCACTTTTACTTGTGCATATAGCACTGTTACCTCCAAGTTTGTATGAACCTCGGGTTGATAAGTAAAGGTGGTAGCCCTGGGAGTTGCAACATTCTTGTTGCAATACCTAGGCTCATCAGGAAGTCAACCTATGATCAACACATCCTCTTCCAATTCATCCATCAACGGTAAAATTGGAAACATGTTGGAAGATTTCAAGAGTGAGATGCTGCAAACCCTTGCCTTACAGATGGAAACTATGAACATTAGGAGAAAGCATGAGGAAGTAGAGAGAGCCTTGGCCATTTTCTGTCTGAGATGCACCAGGAGGCACCCTAGGAATGAATTTCCATTGAATTCCATTGAGATTTGCTTAGTCTGTGAAGAAAACCACTCCATAGACAAGTGCCCTTATTTTCCTGGACTCAAAGCTATATATCAAGGATCTAAAGGGGTCACTGAGCAGTTATGCTACATAAACCAACATATACCTCATGGGCCTAGGCCATACTAGCAGGGTATGAAAGGGTCATCCCATGCATATTGCAACCCAAACCAGACCACATCCATACCTTCTTGGGGACCCCCTACTCATCCTTCCTGGTCTACAGCTCCTCCTTGGTCCTTTACATCTCAGTATCATTCCTAGCCAGCCATCTAGTCATTTCAACCATATGCTTTGCCACAACCTCAATGGAATGCACCACCCCAGGGGTGGAGGCCCTAGTACAACAATGTTCTAGCTTTATTGCCTTCACCACCTGCCCAACCACAACTGTTACACTCTACTCCACCTGAACAACCCAGATGCCTGCCCAGCCAAATCCGAACCCGAAAAACACACAGGCACAACAAGTATACATTGGAGAGACATCATATCCAACTTATGCTGTGGAGATCTAGGAAATTAACCTGAGATCTTGGAGAGTTCTCCTAGATAACCAACCTCCACCTCCAGTTAGGGAGGTTGAAGAAGAAAGAGAGGAAAGCATTCTTAAAGTAAATACACCCTTTCCTGAGATATTAACTCAACCACTCCAGCCTACCCCAGAAGAGACCGAACTTCTGCGAGAATTGAAAAACCTATGTGTCAAGATTCGAATTCTCCAAGCCATCAAGGATGTACCTATTTACAACAAGTTGATTATGGAGAAGTGTTTCCAGCATCCAGGGAGGCGAAAAAGAGATGCCCCTACCATTAATGTCATTGGACAACTATCTGACTTAATGTTGGGGCAGGTAATCTGTCCAAAGTATTTGGACCCTGCAATCCTTGTAGTAGATGTGTTGGGCAGCGAATCCCCCCATAACATGTTTTTTGGGATTGAAGCCCGAGGTTTTGGTTAATGTAATGTAAAGATCCCGCAAAATGCGGGCGTGCAGTGCGAGAGTCTAGGGTTGTCCTCCCTAAAATAATGTAATTTAATATAAAATGTGTCAGCCTACCCATGGTCCGCGAACCATGGGATTTTATAAATAGAGCGAGGCTCTAAGTGTAAAAGAAGTCTTAGCTTTGAGAAGTAATATGGGTTTTTGAATGAGGAATTCGCTCTGAGTCTACAGTCCAAGTTTTGGGTTGTAGTAGTAGGGAGAGGCTCTGCAACTGAGTGCGCAGAGGCCTGGTAGAGTCCGCAACTGTGTGCGCGAACCCCTGTAGCTGAGGGTGTAGGGCGGGGTTGGGATTGTACTTGGACAGAGAATTAATAAAAGATAAGTTGATTCTAAAATACTGTGTGTCTATAATCATGTTATGGTTATGCATCTCTTTACGGTTTTATAATTGCATGCACTTGCTATGAAAAATGAATGATTAATAAGAATATTAGGTATATGCAATTAACGTAAGAGCTATAATAATAACACAGTAAGGATAAAGGATCTAGACAACACCTCTTCACGCTCTTTATAGAGCTGTACGAAATTAGTCGCACAAGCTGCTGGACAGATGGCTGTGCGGAGCAGCGCAAGTGTGCAGGATCGGTTTGAAAACTTCCTAGACTTCATCAAGACATCCCTAGGGTGTGGAAACCTAGTTCCAACACCCTCCCATACTACCTCGGGTGAGACCTTAGTCCGCGCACTGCGGACTATTTCCGAAAGGGCCGGTAGTACTAGGATTTGATTGGCTAAACTCACTACTGAACCTGGGTCATGCCCCATGTAGCCAACAAATGGTTCCGTTGTCGGGACCAGGATTTGCCTAAGGGATGTCTGATGTCGTGCCACTGGAACCAAACAAAGAAGGAAATTGAAGAGTGGTTGGACAAGAAGCTTCACAAGTTCGTGACACAAGAAAATAGAACTCTGCAGGTATCCAAGAAAAGGTGGCTAGATCACTACGTGTATACGGAAATCCATGAGATCTTCTTCGCATCCTTTCCTTCCAAGCTATACGAGTGGATCACAAGGTCAGCCGATAGCCAGGGAAGGTGTAAGCTCGACCAACTGCTAGTGTGGACTCCGGAGTTAGTGCGCGGACTAGTGGCATCAGAAGATATGATCGCGTGATCTATGGACCATTGGCTCGACTGGATAATAGGGGGATTTATCACTAAGTTCACGGTGGACACAACCGTGAGATATAGCGAAGCAGAACGATGTTTTCTGAAGGGACCGCGAGGTAGGTAAATTAAATCCCTAAATACCTGGATTAAGATACTATTATGTGAAAAATGGGTGATGCGAATAAATTAATGTTTGGAACGACGCGGAGTGGAAGAATCTAAAAAGGTAGCGGGGAATTAGGAAATAGTCCCTTGATTTTACCTTTGCGAGAAAGCGAGGAAGAGCTTGCTCAGGTCTCTCCAAGAAGTGCAGTCAGTTTGATAAGGCAATGGATTCCGCAGTTACCACCTCCACTTATGCCACCATTTGCTTCACCTCCTTCACCTCCATCTTCACCCACCCCACCTCCACCACCCCCATAGTTCAACATGGCAAAAGATCCAACCTTGGCTTGAGGAAGCATTCATGGTCACCGCCATGATCGAGGGAAATTTGGCTCAGATGCAGGGTACATATGCACTCAGGCAAGGAATTACACCTGACAACGATGCATCAGAGATTCATGCACAACTGATACAACGAACAGTGGAAGAATGTGTGGTAGACGTAAGTGAAGTGCAGAAGTTGCTAGATGGACTCCACGTGAAGATAACTGCACTAGCCAAGTTACTCAGGATGAGTCACGATGATTGTGTTGGCGGCATGATGGGCAGTGGATCCCCCCCTAGCATGTTTTTGGAGCTTGAAGCCCGAGGTTTTGGTCAATGTAATGTAAATACCTCACAAAATGCAGGTGCGGAGCGTGAGAGTCTAGGGTTGTCCACCCTAAAATAATGTAATTTAATATAGAATGTGTCAGCCTACCCATGGTCCTTGGACCATGGGATTATATAAATAGAGTGAGGCTCTAAGTGTAAATGAAGTATTAGCTTTGAGAAGTAATATGGGTTTTTGAATGAGGAATTTGCTCTGAGTCTATAAGTCCGAGTTTTGGGTTGTAGTAGTAGGGAGAGGCTCTGCAACTGAGTGCACAGAGGCCTGGTAGAGTCTGCAACTGTGTGCGCGGATACTTGCAGTTGAGTGTGTAGGGCGAAGTTGGGATTGTACTTGGATAGAGAACTAATAAAAGATGATTTGATTCTGAAATACTGTGTGTTTATACTCCTGTTATGGTTATGCATCTCTTTAAGGTTTTATAATTGCATGCACTTGTTATGAAAATTGAATGATTAATAAGAATATTGGGTATATGCAATTAAGTTAAGATCTATAATAATAACACAATAAGGATAATGGATCTAGATAACACCTCTTCACGCTCTTTATAGAGCTGCGCAAAAGCAGTTGCACAAGCTGCCAAGGACAGATGGTTGCGCGGAGCAGCGCAAATGCACAGGATCGGTCCACGAACTTCCCAGACTTCATCAAGACATCTGTAGGGTGCCAAAACCTGGTTCCAACACCCTCCCATACTACCTCGGGTGAGACCTCAGTCCACGCACCGCGAACTGTTGCTGAAAGGGCCGGTAGTACCAGGATTTCCTTGACTAAACTCACTACTGAACCTGGGTCAGGCCCCACGTAGACAAATGGTTCCATTTCCAGGACTGGGATCTGCCTAAGGGATGTTTGATGTCGTGCCACTGGAACCCAACAAAGAAGGAAATTGAAGAGTGGTTGGACAAGATGTTTCACGAGTTCATGACACAGGAAAACAAGACTCCGTAGGTATCTGAGAAAAGGTGGCTGGATCGCTATGTGTATACAGAAATCCACGAGATCTTCTTCACATCCTTTCCTTCTGAAGTATATGAGTGGATCGTGAGGTTAGCCGATAGCCAGGGAAGGTGTAAGCTCTACCAACCAATAGTGTGGACTCTGGAGTTAGTGCGCAGACTAGAGGCATCAGAAGATATGATCGCACGAGCTGTGGACCATTGTCTTGACCGGATAATAGGGGTATTTATCACTGAGTTTGCGGTGGACATGACTGTGAGCTATAGTGAAGTAGAACGCCGTTTTCTCAAGGGACTGCGAGGTAGGTACATTAAATCCTTGAATACCTAGATTAAGATGTTGTTATGTGAAAAACGGGTGATGTGAGTACATTAATGTTTGGAACAACGCAGAGTAGAAGAATATACAAAGGTAGCGAGGAATTAGGAAACAATCCCTTGATTTCACCTTCATGAGAAAGCGAGGAAGAGCTCGCTCGGGTCTCTCCAAGAAGTGCGGTCAGTTTGATAAGGCAGCGCATTCCACAGTTACCACCTCCACTTATGCCACCACCTGCTTCACCTCCTTCACCTCCATCTTCACCCACCCCACCTCCACCACCCCCATAGTTCAACATGGCAAGCGCGATCATGCTACCCATATTCAGATGAGTAGGGAATGAGGATCCAAACCAATTCTGGTTCGTGGTAAGAGCAGTGTGGGAAGCACAAGGGGTAACGAACGACAACATTAAGAAGGCCACATTAGTGAGTGTGTTGCAGGATCACGCGCTGACATGGTATATCAAGCACTCTAATGATCACCCAAATGTAGGAATAGCGGAGATCCAAAATACACTGAACAAAGAATTTAGCCAGCCGAAATCAGAGACATAGTCAATCATTAGATTTAAATAAATCACGATGCTTCCAGTCGAGACCCCCTAGGATCTGGATTAGAGGCTAAAGAGTACGATCCGCGAGGCTAATATGATGCTAATGAATGCGCAACACCGTGCATGGTTTGTGGTGTCTTTGACACCACACCTGAGTGCAGCGCTGTCATAGTAGAAGCTTTCAACCCAGGCTAAAGCGTTGGAAATGGCGATGAGGTTGCATGAAATCTGATATAGGATCCGGGGTTGGGAGTCCAACAAATCCATCCGCAACTATAGAATCTATGCTTGGAGATGCAGAGCTTGAAGCAGGATAGGGCACCACGGCTAGAGGCACGCTAAGAAGTGTGGTGCATAAAATGCAAAGGCCAGGGCCATGACAAAGACCACTATCCAGTATTCACAAACTACTTCGCAGGAGGGGGAACAATGCTGTTGATACCAGAGGCACAGGTAGGGCTAAGTGCGACACCCATGCTTTGGTGCATAATCTGTCAGATAGGAGGAAAGCACATGATGGATAACTGTCACTTGTTGCAGAAGTATATACAGACTCCCCAACAACTGTTTTGTAATTTTTGTAGATTAGTGGGCCATGAAGAACATGCTTTTCGCAGCTACGAGTTAATGATGGAGTAGACCCCAGCATATAGAATGTGAACAGAAACATGAGGCCTTGACCCAGCCGCGGGGATGATGCGCACTGGATTTCAGGGCCAAGGTTGAGGACGAGGAGGAATGGGACCAAGAAGGGGCCGCAAATAGTTAATCTATTACAATTGCAGAGGACCAAGGCACTACGCTCGTGATTGTACCAACCCAACGAGAATATGTTGTTTGTACTGTGCTCAGTTTGATCATGAAAAGGTAGATTGTCCTACGTTGATTTCATAGATGCGCGAGAAAGGGGTACTACAACCTACTCTGACTCAGAATATCCAAATGATGAGGTCTGAACCACACAAAGAATATCCCAAAGTGAACATGATGCTCAGAAGTGGCACGACCATAGGGGAAGATAAGGGGAAGCAGCCTGAGGAAGATACATGGGTTTGCAAGGCTCCTACAAAGGAACTTGAGTTTGACTTGGAATGCGCAAAGGAGATGTTTATGGAAGCTAAGAAGAGCTTTGTGGAGACCTCTACTTCAGGTAGTAAGGATCAACCAGAGTCAGGAATGGATCCTTCTATGCTTACTATCTTTTAGAGACATGCATGAAGCTGCTGCACGACAATAAGGCAGTTAAAGGACTACGAGAGCTGATCACTAGGTGCGCAGGGTCGGGTAAACCGCGCGTAGTCCAGAAAATAGGGAAGCATACATTGTGCACTGGGAGGGAAATGAGATTAACGGTGCAGATTGGCAAATATGAAATGGATCAGGTAATCCTAGACCTGGGTTTAGACACAAATGTGTTACCAAAGCAGACATGGGAACGCATGGGCAGGCCTGTGTTATAGTGGTCCCCTATTCAATTACGAATGGTGAACCAATATCAGATTTTTCCCATGGGGAGATTGCAAGGGGTAACATTTGATATCGAAGGCGTGAGCACACAGATGGACTTTGAAGTAATAGAGATTGTTGATGACAACAATCCTTATCCTGCGTTATTAGGAATAGACTGGGCCACTGATATGAATGGAGTCATCAACCTGAAAAAGTGGAAGATGATATTCGAGAAAAATTCCCTTCGTGTAGTCGTTCTGCTAGACCTAGTCGAAGGAGAACGGTACACTGAGCCCATGCACGACAATGAGCTGCATTGTATTTACAAAATAACGGCGCAAGACCAGGATCAGGTGAACCCGATTGCAGATGGGAGAATATCGTGGGAACGCGACAGTTCCTATACTTCAGATTCAGATGAAGAAGTAGAACACTGGTAGAACTGGTTGCATGAAGTGAAAACGCTGAATTGCAACATGATGATTAGATCACTGTGGTGCGTGACGAAAAAAGTAAGGGAACTGCCAACATATGATGGGGTAACAACGATGGATGAATTCTTAGACAAATTTGAAAGTGCAGCATCGGAACACCAGTGGTACGGTGCGTTGGAATGGGCGTTGCGCGTGACACTTGCACGATGGTGGAGTACACATTAGAAGACTATTGGAAACTGGCGCGAATGTAGAAGACGAATGCGCTTACGATTTGGAAGTCCCCAACGTCAAACGAGAGCTGGGTAGTTAGGACGAAGCAGCTTGCATGCCCAACTGTGTCGATGGGTGTAGACGTGTGCTATGCAAGCACATCCCAGACTAAGGATCGAAAATCAGAACCAGATACGGCAGCAGGAAAATCAACAACAATTCCATGTCGGAACATTCAAAAAACTATGCGGAATCATGAACGAAGTTCACCAAGTGAGACGAACTGACTGGGACCTACGCGTACCAATGGTTTGATGGGCTTATAGGACCATGAGAAAAAACCAGAGTGCGGAAGTGATCCCAACACTGAAGAGAGGAGATGAAACCATAAGAGAAGAGAAGAATCCCCATACCACAGCTCCCATAGTTAGGGCAGTACACGAGTACCTGGGAAAAGGAATTATGCAGTTACGAGAAGTCATTCGGCGAGGGAACTTGAAGCTTCACGAACTCGAAGAATCTTGGGTACAACTGAAGTAGAAAAGCACGGTAATAGATGCGGAAATCAGAAAATTGAAGACCGAAATCATGCAAACATGTCATGTCGATGGAAGGGCAGGACAAGATACGGGTAGCCATACCACCACATTAGAAGATTGTTGCCCAGAATTTCTAGCTCTGCTACCATGGCTGCAACCACACCTTATCAAACAAAGTAACCAGGGGAGCGCACCGTATAAGGAATAACGCGAGGTGTTAACTGGCGCGAGGGTAACTAAGGGAGGCCCACAGACCAGGTTGAAAGGTGACTTGAAGCCTCGCACCACGGGTACGACCACCTGACTATCTGTAGGAAGCACAGTCTCAGCGCTACAAGCAGTTGAAAGAGAGTACAGGACTATAAAAGAGTCTGTATGGGAGCTGCGCGACAAGGAGGTTGCGTGTAGGATCGGTATGTCACAGGGGTCGTGGCCGTGCATAGGAAGCTAGGCTGTTGCCTGGATAGGTTGGAAGGTGACTGTTGGTTTCGCTGTTCATGAAAAGAAGTCCAATTTAAGGCAAAAAGGACCAAGCAACGGGCAATTAAGATATGAATTAAGAGCGAGATTTGGGACGATCTGCCGCCAAAAAGGCATTAATGACTCAGAAGTGGGGGGAAGGATCGAATTCAAATTCAAAAGATGGTATAAAAGCATCAGGGATAGCCACAGGGTAACACTTGGTTGTTTGAGAATTGAGCAAGTACAGAGCACTGAGCGCTGTGTACTATTACCACCCTCAATTGCAGACATGATAACGACTGCAAGAACAAGAGTGCGATTCGTTGAAGTTACTCCGAAGCCTCGTATAGTCCAGGAAGAGCCTGAAGAGGCGGAAACTGCACCAGAAGTTCCTAAGTCACCTCGCATGCTGTGACCACAGAAAGATAAGCAAACAATGGGGCCAGTCTGGGTATCACCGCAGAACCGCCGGTTTAGTAAATTATCAATGACAAAGAAGGGCAAAGCCATCACCCTTGAAATTGAGGAGGAGGAGGAGGAGGAAGATTTTCAAGCTCTGATTGCCTAAATTGTAGTGTAGGACGATGACGTGGAGACTGTCTCCCAAGTGCCTTTGACGATAAAGTTACCCCCCTACATCCCCTCGTGGAAGGGGAAAGCCAAGATACCAAAGGAGCTAGAGGCCATGAAGAGTGCGCTCTAGACTACACTCCTTCCAAATGAAATAAGGTTTGAAGGTCCACTGATGGGATGCGTACCTAATATGAAGTTCGAAGACTGGGACCTTGTGGACAACGAGAAGTTCCCACAGTTTTCCGTGGAGAAATTACTGCAGTAGAAATGGTTACATGGTGTGGAGAGGTCTGGGTTACTCCATCTGCAATGATACCCCACTACCACCACAATTTTTGTCATCCGACAGCTGCTGTGCCTAGTTAATGATGGGTATCTCTGGCTAGAGGAGCCGATTCCCATCACGATCGATTTAATTCACTGGATTTCTTGTCTTCCCATCAAAGGAAATGACCCCACAGCCATAGCAGGAAAGAGCAGCGACTTGGCCGTCGCAGAAGCTATGAAAGCCAAATATAAGCTGGAGAAGAGGAAGTGAGGGTACGTAATCACAAGCATCAAGGACCAAGGGGTGTGCATAGCCACCCAACTATTGGCCAACAAGCTAATGAGGAAATACCGGGCCGACGAAGTGCCACCATCTATAATTGCGTTGGCAAAGCAATGCGCAAAGGGGGTCCAGTTCAACTGGGCACAGTTCCTCTTTGACGAGTTTTTGACAAACTGTAGAGAGGCCTAGGAGAAGGGTATGACCTTCCACTATGCATGGTTTCCCTTATCCATCCTGTTGGTTGCAAGAGAGCTGCTGGAAGACAACCAGTTTCCCACGGTTAAGGGTGACCTACCCGAAGGTATGAGGTACACCTCGCTCTGGGCAACAAAAGACGCAATGAGGATTTGCAAGATAAAGGTGTTTTGGGTGTTCGTAGAGGCGAGCATATGAACATGGATAAAATATAGGCCGTGCTTGTCCCCTACAGTCCATAACAAATTACAGAGCACAACAAAGTTCAAGGCGGATATGCATAACCTGTATATCCGGGCGCACAAAGATCCCGCATGAACATGGGTGAAGCTCCCATTCATCGCAACGGATGATGTGATATTTACAGTAATGGTGTCCTAGCCTCCGGATGTCAATAAGGATGCTTTTGAAGAATTAATGATAGAGTAGACAACTGTATTAGGGGCGCTCAGAGCGTAGTTGTAGGCATTACAGGTGCGGCCCCCAGGAATAATGGCACCACACGTTGTGGCAGGTACATCCGAAGCCAAGCTGATGTTGCGTGCCCGCACCATGAACATTTTTGTATTACCAGAAGGCGCAGTCTTAGCAGTCGCCGAGGGTGATGGGGCCAGGGAAAGTCAAATGAAGGGTTGGGGTTGAATTTGGCTGCCCTTCCTAGAGAAATCCTATACCAGCTATAGGATGGGGTAACTATTGAGCTTCGCGCCAGGGAGGGCCATGCCCTCCAAGTCTTGAGCGAGCAGAAGTTAAATTTAGAACAACTCAGCTAGCAGCGCAACAACCTGGTTGCACAAACCCAGGGATTCGTACAGGCCGTGGATAAGGCTTGTAGCAACATGCCAGAGTTAGCCGTGCCGGTGGTACTCCCAATAGCAGAAAAGATTCACCAACTAGCGGCTAGAGTTTGCAAGGCCTAGGAGGATGCCGCGAAGGTTCAGTTGGAGCTGAAATTGTAGATCGCTGAGTTGTGGCTGAAGGCACATCCCTTTACACCCCTGGAAGTCAGAGAGCAGTGTAACCACGCCATTCAATCGGGGTTAGAAGCAATAGAGCGCGCCATACAGGATTGCACGGGCTTGTTAGATCAGTCACTCTTCACCCTCACTTCACTGCAGGAAGTCCCAATGCTACAACATTTAGAGACAGAAGCGTGAGAGTTGCAGCTGGCCTATGACAATTTCCCGGGGACCATGCAGATGGTCTCCCTTACTCAATAACTGGACAAGATGAGGGAGGCCCAGGCTCTAAAGGAACAGGTGGACGCCGCGCACCAGAAAGAAGTAGTGCTTAAAGCACGCATCCAGCCTTGGCTCGAGGAAGCATTCATGGTCATTGCCATGATCGAGGGAAAGCTGGCCCAGATGCAGGGTACATATGCACTTAGGCAAGGAATTACACTTGACAACGATGCATCGGAGGTTTGCGCACAACTAATACAGTGGACAACGAAAGAATGTGTGGTAGATATAAGCAAAGCACAAAAGTTGCTAAATGGAATTCACATGAAGATCATCACATCAGCCGAGTGACTCGGGACGAGTCACGATGATTGTGTTGGGGGCCTCTTGGGCAGCGGATCCCCCCATAACATGTTTTTTGGGCGTGAAGCCTGAGGTTTTGGTCAATGTAATGTAAAGACCCCGCAAAATGCGGGCGCAGAGCATGAGAGTCTAGGGTTGTTTGCCCTAAAATAATGTAATTTAATATAGAATGTGTCGACCTACCCATGGTCTTCGGACCATGGGATTGTATAAATAGAGCGAGGCTCTAAGTGTAAAAGAAGTCTTAGCTTTGAGAAGTAATATGGGTTTTTGAATGATGAATTCGCTCTGAGTCTGTAAGTCCGATTTTTGGGTTGTAGTAATAGGGAGAGGCTCTGCAGTTGAGTGCGTAGAGGCCTAGTAGAGTCGGCAGCTGTGTGCACGGACCCCTACAGCTGAGTGCGCAAGGCAAAGTTGGGATTGTACTTGGATAGAGAACTAATAAAAGATAAGTTGATTCTGAAATACTGTGTGTTTATACTCCTGTTATGGTTATGTATCTCTTTATGGTTTTAGAATTGCGTGCACTTTCTATGAAAATTGAATGATTAATAAGAATATTGGGTATATGCAATTAAGTTAAGATCTATAATAATAACACCGTAAGGATAAAGGATCTAGACAGAACCTCTTCGCGCTCTTTATAGAGCTACACGAAAGCAGTCACACACGCTGCTAAGGACAGATGGCTTTGCGGAGCAACGCAAGTGAGCAGGATCGGTTCGTGAACTTCCCAGACTTCATCAAGACATCCCTAGGGTGAGGAAACCTAGTTCCAGCACCCTCCCACACTACCTCGGGTGAGACCTCAGTCCACGCACCACAGACTATTGCCGAAAGGGTCGGTAGTACCGGGATTTGCATGTCTAAACTCAATGTTGAACCTGGGTTAGGCCCCACGTAGACAACAATATGTTCACATCAATGGCACCATTGTCCCACAAACTTTGATTGATCTTTGGGATGCCATTAATGTGATGAACAAGGACACCATGCTCAAGATCAACCTCCAAGGTTCATTGAGAAAGACCACAATAGTCCTACAACTTGTAGACCACTCCACAGTGACCCCTGATGGGATTATGGAGGATGTGATGTTATCCATTGACTTTGGGAGTACCCTACAAATTTCCTAGTTCTCTAGCCTAAGGCTAAGCTTACTGGTTACCCTCTCATCCTTGGGAGGCCCTGGTTGGCCACTGTCGATGCTTACATCAGCAGCAGAGCTAGGAATATGACCATTAAGAATGGGCATATGTCAAAGCAGTTAGTCCTATACCCTCCTACTCAGCCATCTCTAGAACATGATTTACCTTTATGGCTGGAAGAGGAGGAAGAAGATGAAGTTTACACTGCCCAACTGTATACCTTAGAAACAACCATGGGAGGAGGACAACAGGATGAAGATGATTTGATTGAACACCTACTCCAAAGTCCAACTCCCAATACATTGTCCCTAGAAGAAGTAGTAAAGGAAACCCAGAACAACAATCTAATTGATCTATACTTGGCCGTTTTCAACCCTCTTCGCATCAAAACCATAGAATTCAGCCCTAAGAAAACTTTGAAAATTAATCCATTTGTTTTTGTTCTTCGAGAGGAGAAGTTGTGCAACATGCTAAAGGAACATCTAGATGCCTTCACTTGGAGTTACAAAGAAATGAAGGGAGTACACCCCTCAGTGTGTACTCAATATATTTATATCAAGGAAGGTTTCAACCGAGTCTGACAACCCCAAAGGAGGATGAATCCAACCCTTAAAGATATAGTCAAATAAGAACAACAAAAAATGTTGGATGCAGGATTCATTTATCCTATCTCTGACAATGAGTGGGTCTCCCCTTTGGTGTTAGTTCCGAAGAAAAATGGTAAGTGGAGGATTTGTGTCGATTACAGGGAGTTGAACAAAGCCACAAACAAGGACCATTTCCCTCTACCTTTCATCGACCAAGTGCTAGATGGCCTGGTAGTGAATTTTTTTTTTTCTCTTTCCTAGATGGATTCAGTGGGTACAACCAAATCTAGATTAGCTCAGAAGACCAGGATTAAACCACTTTCACTTGTTCTTGGGGAAATTTTGCCTATAGGGTCCTTTTTGGCCTATGCAATGCTCTTGCCACTTTTTAGAGAGCAGTCCTGAGTATCTTTGCTGAGTTGGTCCATGATGCGGTAGAAATCTATATGGATGATTTCACACCTTATGGGGGTGGTTTTGAGGAAGCCTTGTCCAACTTAGGTAAGGTACTGCACAAATGCATTGAGATGAACTTGTCTCTCAGTCTCGAGAAATGTGAATTCTTGATGACTAAAGAGACCATGATGGGTCATTAAATATCTCAACAAGGACTGTAGGTGGACCCCAACAAAATAACTATCATCCAAAGGGTCCCATCTCCTCAAAAGTAGAGAGATGTCAAAAGTTTCCTAGGATTAGCTGGATACTAACGAAGGTTCATAAAGGACTTCAGCAAGTTGGCCTCTCCTTTATTTGGGTTGTTGGCCAAGGACTTTGAGTTGATATGGTCAAAAAGCTGTCAAGAGGCCTTAGACATCCTGAAGAACAAGTTAACCACTGCCCCAATTCTCCGAGACCCAAATTGGGCCCTTCCTTTTCACATTCATGTTGATGCCTCACACAAAGCCATAGGAGCAGCCCTAGGTCAGATAGATGAAAAATTTCCTTATGCCATTTATTTTATCAGTAAGAATCTGTCAAAGGCTGAATTGAACTACACATTGACTGAACAGGAGCTCCTGGCTATTGTGCATTCATTGAAAAAATTTACGCATTATATTACAGGATATCAAAAATTTATCCATATTGACCATGCTGCAATAAAATATTTAATGAATAAACCCGATGTGAATGCTCGTATTATAAGATTGTTTCTTTTATTACAACAGTTTGATCTAACTATTGTTGATAAGCCTGGTAAGGAAAATGTATTTGCAGACTTTTTTTCTAGATTAACTTTTCCTGCAAGTGAAGAGGGAATGGTTGATGACCAGTTACTGAATGAGCACTTGTTCACCATTTCAGTTCTCTCTCCATGGTTTGCTGACATAGCAAACTATTTGGTATCTGCATAGTTCCCACCGAACTTGTCCTCCAAAGAGAAAATCAAGATTATAAAGAAGAGCGCCCCCTTCACTTGGATTGGGGGCAATATCTTCAAACTTTGCCCAGATCAAATCTTGAGAAGGTGTGTCAGGGAGGGGGAAGTCTTTGACATCCTTCTCACCTTTCATGATTGGCCTTGTGGAGGTCACTTTGCAACAAAGAGGACAACATTCAAAGTGTTACAAGCAAGCTATTATTGGCCCACTCTTCATCAAGATGTGAAAAGATATACTAGTCAGTGTGATCGGTGCCAAAGGATGGGAAAGCCTGCTCCAAGGGATGAAATGCCTCTGCAACCTCAAGTGACTTTTGAGCCATTTGACAAGTGTGGCATGGACTTCATTGGACCTATTGACCCTACTTCCAAGCAAAAACAATACATCATTGTGTGCACTGACTATCTAACTAAGTGGGCTAAAACTAAGGCAATTAAGGCAGAAACATAGGAGAAGGTGGCCGAGTTCTTAAGGGAGAATGTATTTTACAAATTTGGGTACCCTAGAGAGATAGTCACTGATCAAGGCAACCAACTTACCTCCAACATGATTGAAGACTTCCTCAGCCAACACAAGATCAAGCATAGGACCTCCACTCCATATCACCCACAAGCTAATTGGCAAGTGGAGGTGACCAACAAAGTGTTAGAGGGCATCTTGACCAAAGTGGTTAACAACAATAGTAAAGATTGGGTGGATAGACTAGTTGAGGCCACCTAGGCCTATAATACCACCTGTAAGACCACCACTGGATTCAAACCCTATGAGATGGTCTATGGGAAAAGGGTCCTACTGTCCATTGAGTTTGAGTATAACACATTAAGGATGGCAGCCCAACTAGATCTAGATCTCAGCAGTGCACAAAAAGAGAGATTGCTTCAATTAAATGGTTTAGATGAGTTCAGAATGTAGGCCCTCCTACACACAGAGGTAACCTAACTTCAGAGGAAGATATGGCATGATAATAACAGAAAGGATAAGCAATTTCAAGAAGGTGATTTGGCCTTGTTATATGATTCCAAATATGAATAATTTAAGGGCAATTTAAGGACAAGATGGCTAGGACCTTATGTTATACAAAGATGTCATGATAATGGTTCAGTGCAGATAACCATAGATGAAGAGGCCAATCCTTTAATTGTTAATGGACATTGATTGAAAGTTTACAAAAGACCATTGTCAAAGCAAGAGTTCATTGATGGTAGCATTAAAATAGTGATGGTAGTGGAGCAAGTTTTAGCTCCTGTCTCATCAAATCACTGAGAGAAAAGAAAAAGGAAAATAAGGACTCACGTGAAAACTTCCATGAGGCGCCTGAGTCCCACTATTGGGTTGAAAACCTCTTGGGGCGGCCCAATGGTGTCAAAAAAAAGAAAAAAAAAGAAAAAACGAAATAAAAGGATCCCTCAGTGAAAACCTCCCTTGAGGCACCCAGGGCAAACAGCTAGGATGAAAACCTCTCAGAGCTAGCCTAGTTGTGTTCAAAAAAAAAAAGAGAAAAGAAAGAAAAAATATCATGAAAATTTCTATTTGCAGGTCAGCAAGGAGGACGATCAGAGAACAAAGGAGGATAAATAAGGGACCTATTTCACTCACATTTTTATTTTTCCACTCATTATCATTCATCACTCCACCATTTCTTTCATTTTTTCACTCCTTTGCTTCAGTTTACAAGGGGACTATGTTTTCTACAGGATCCCCCGTAAACCTACAGGATCTCTTGAAAACCTACAAGATGATCTTGTAGGAATTACAGTGGCTCAAGAATCCTATAGGAAGTGACCCTAGGGTGAAAAAATGACCTGCTACATCAAAGAAATAACACCCCTACATCACCATTTCATTACCATACCTATGTCCACTTTCATCACCCCTGCATTCACCATAAAACAAAATCAGTTTCAAAAAAATATATATTTTTGACAGTCTTCAAGAATTAATAATGAAACAGAGAGTAGAAGGGAGCAACACCTGAGTATGTCTCATTTCCCCATACTCCTAGTATTCCTCTCAATCCATGTCACCATCTTCAAAATCCCATCGGAGTGTATGATTAAGAGTTTTGAGGTGATTATATTATGACCCCTTAGACTCCTATATATAGAAAGGAGGTCTTTTCATTTGTATCATCCAAGAATTGTTCATTTGTGTAATATAAAGGAGGTTTCCCCCTCGAAGAGGCAGAATTCTAAGGAATTCAACTATTTTTTCTATCTTTTTGTGAGATGGTTTCATAACATTTTGTATCAGAGCTTTTGGATTCTAGGGTTTCGTTGCTCCAAATAGGTCATCGTGGAATTTTCACTATAACTTTTTTTTTGCAACGTTTCAGAAGTGAAAAAAAAAACCCATTTGATATGAAATCACGTTGAACCTTAGGTCCGAATTTAAGATCTTTTTGTGCAATATTTGCTGAGATATGATCTGAGGAAGTTGGTCTTTTCGTAGATTCCTGAATTACATTCCAAACAGGTGACTTGGGGAAAATAGTCATAACTTTTTTTTTTAGCATCAGATTGAAATTTCGTAAGAAGTTGCAGAACGAGAACGGACCGCAGTTTCTTGTATACATTTTTCAGATCCAAAGGTCGAAACAATGACACATGGCACGTCATACATTTCGCTCTACTGAACTAGTCTATAATTAGGTCGGCGTGGGAGATTTGGCATAACTCTTCCTTGGAGAATCCAATTTGGATCCAACTGGTGGCATTGGAAATAGGACATAGAGGGTTACTGCAGGTCACAATTTCAGAATTGGAAGAACCAAAATTACAGAGTTATTGTCATTTCAAGATCGAGCTCCTAAAAGCAAGAAAAGGCGATATGAGGAAGTTTGATGGCAAGGATCCGGTAAATTGGATACTTCAGATGGAGCAATATTTTGATCTACATGGTGTACCACTGTTACAAAAGGTATGTATTGCATCTTCATATTTAGAACCGGATCAATCTTTATGGTATAAAGGGCTTTGTTCTCGTAAAAACTTGTTACGTGGTCAATTTTCACGGAGGAAATGATAGCACATTATGAGGATACAAAGAGCAACACCTTCTTTAGAGCAACACCACAACAATTGGAAAGAGTAAAAGGGCTTTGTTACATAGTGGAAATTAAAATTATGGCAACAAGGAAGTCTACCCTTGACAACTATAAAGATGGAAGTGTTGTTTCTCCTAGCCTTCCACAACCTACAACTGTTACACCACAACAATTGGAAGAAAAAAGAGAAAAAGGGCTTTGTTACAATTGTGATAGCAAATGCACTAAAGGTCATAAGTTTGCTGAGAAGAAATTATTTTACATAGAGTATGAAGAGGAGGAAGAAAAGGATCAAGAAACATCAAAAGAAGAGGATATACGCCAGGAACCAACCCCAGAGAAAGAAGAAATGAATTCGACCATATCTTGTAAAGCATTGGCAAGAATTACCACTCCTGAAACTCTCAAGATAGAAGGACATATCAAGAAGAAAAAGATTCAAGAAGTGAAATATCACATCGGTAAAGAAGAAATGAATCCAACCATATCTTGTAATGCATTGGCCGGAATTACCACTCCTCAAACTATCAAGATAGAAGGACATATCAAGAAGAAAATGGTCAAGAAGTGAAAGATCACATCGAGCATCAAGAAATGAATCCGGCCATATCTTGTAAAGCATTGGAAGAAATTACCACTCCTCAGACTCTCAAGATAGAAGGACATATCAAGAAGAAAAAGGTTCAAGCAGTGAAAGATCACATCGAGCATCAACAACTAGTTCTCCAACTTTTAAAGCATAACACCACTTTGGTGCAGAATCGAATGAAACAACAAGTAGATCAACATCACGGTGAAAAAACATTTGATGTAGATGATTGGGTATTTTTACGGCTACATCTCAAGCAAGCTATTTATGAGAAGGAAATGTTGGAAATACTACATGCACTTAATAAATGGCAACCTTATCCAATGGGAAGACACTTCAAGGTAAAATGGATCATGATAGTCTTAAATACTTTTTATAACAAATATTATCTTTAGAAGAACAAAAAAATGGGTCAAAAATATGTTGGGTTATGACTTTGACATCATCTATAGAAAAGGGAAGAATTTTTTTGTTGCAGATACACTCTCAAGAAAGGATAAGGATGTGGAAGCATTGCTTTGTGTTATTTCTATTATCCAACCAGATTGGATAAATGAAGCAAGGGATGAATGGAAGAAGGATGAAGAAGTATGGCCACTTATTCAAAAGTTGCAAAAGATCACAATTCAAACAATATTGCTTGAAATTGAAGAGGAAGGAAAAATCATATTGGAACCTGGAGCAGTCACAGAAAAAATAACCCGATAGCTATGAAATCGATCAATTTTAGAGTATCTCATCAAGTGGAAGAACTTACTCGCTGAAGATTCCACATGGGAGGACAATAATTTTATACAGAAGCATCAAGAACTACTCAAGCATTGAGGACAACACTTTTTGAAGGAGAGGGGGCATGTTAGGCCCCTACACTACTAGTGTAACCCCTTATTGTTATTAGTACAACCCCTTATTATATTGATGTACCCATGTAGTGCCCATATTGTTACTATTGTGCCCATAAGAAAGCTCACTATTGTTATTATTGTGCTCCTTACATTATTATTGTTATGTCGGCTCTGATTATATTATGAGCCCTTAGACTCCTATATATAGAAAGGAGGTCTTTTCATTTGTATCATCCAAGAATTGTTCCTTTGTGTAATGTAAAGGAGGTTGCCCCCTCGAAGAGGCAGATATCTAAGGCATTCAACTATCTTTTCTATCTTTTTGTGAGCTGGTTTCATAACACTCATTTGCATAATGTAGTAAAAAAATTGTAAAGGTTACGAGTAAGTTGGTTTATAAGAAAAAGGTGGCCAGTTAACTTGGCCACCTTCGTTTAGTCAATGAAGACAAAACAATTGATCCTCCCACACATGTCATTAATCAAGTAAAAAAGGAGAAGAGAAGGACAGAAACAGTTAAGTCTACAGAGGCATGAATTAGGAGTTGATTATGAGGAGAGGGAAATGATGAGGTGGTAGTGGGGACCAACGTCCAAAAATAGAAAATGTACCTCCACTGCCACCACACCACCTCACATAAATCAGCCATAAGAAGAAATATTGGTTGATCCCCATGCACTTATGCATGCATTTCCTCAAGGCTCACTCTAGCAAAAGTCACTCTCATACCCAGGAAACCTACAGAAGAGGAAAATTCCATCTGTCTCCTGCATAGGACTTCCTACATGATTGCACAGGAAATCCTATAAGATCGCACAGGAAACCCACAGGATATAGATAGACAATCTAGAGGATTGGCCAAGAGGGGTTTCAGAGGGGAAAACATGGAGGTTTCCTACAACAAACACTATGAAGAGGTAGGTTCTATAATTCCTTCCCTTTTTCAAAGAGAACTGAAAAGAAAATCCCCTAGTAGAGAGTGAGGTTGGTAGCTTTGTAAGGGAATTTTCTCCACACTTCTTTCAGTTATTTACTTCTGCATTAAAAAAAATTGTGTCAACCATCTCAGCTTCTCCAAATTCACCAAAAAAATGACAGGGGGTTTAATAGAAGAGAGCCCATTAATACTGTGAGAATCCACCAACACTCTTAGGTTTTAGAAATCTTCACAAGGCATAATTGGATGGGGTATTTTGAAAAATTAAGAGGGTATGGTGATGAATTGGCCTGAGATTTTTCTCTCTCCCTCATTCCACTGACCAAAATTCATGCCATTGTTGTGGTGAGAGGCCTCTCCATAGAGCTCACCCCTGAACTCATAAGCAAAATTACCACACTTCCCCTAGGAGTGCCTTGGAGAAAGGAATACAAGGGAGATCGCCATATTGCCAAGAATAAGTTCTTTTTAGAGGGAGAAGAGCCCATTGAGCACAAAAATGGAGTAAGGAGAGAAAGCCTACCATACCCCTAGAATGAGGTGAGCTACCACCTTATAAAATACATATCACGTGAGGGTAGATATAGCGTGGTTTATGGGTATCACTTTAGGCTTCTTGAAGAATTGAGTTTTGGAGCCGAAACACCTCCTCACCACAGGCTCAACATACCATACTTCCTTATGCAATCACTGACAAACAAAAGCATAAAAGTGCAGGAGGGAAACCACCAAAATTTAGCCCACCATGGGTTAATTAGAATCGTCATAGAAGATGCCCTCCACAACCTCAGGATTTGTATCCAATGGGAAATTTTCAGAGACATGCAGAAAAGAGGAGGATATCGAAGCCCTCACATATGACATTAGTCCTACTGTTAGTGAAAAGGATGAGGAAGAAACTGAAACAGAGGGAGAAGAAGCAGAGAGGGATGAAGATGAGACAGATGGGGAGGAAGATGAGGAAATAGAGGAAGATGGCAAAGAAGAGACTGATAAACAAGATGAGGATCTAGAAGAAGAAGAAGAGGGAAAAAATAGAGAGGAAAAGGGCAATGAAAAAGAGGAGGAAGAAGACAAAGAGAAGTCACCTAGGGTGTCTCCATAGGCCACTGAGGGAGAAGCAGCAGTTGGTCTCACTGCTCTTAGCACCCCTATCAAACAGAAAGGCAAAAGACAGAGGCAGACCCCCTTATAATTCAGAATAAGGAAAAGCACAAGGATAAGGCATGGGAAACCCCAAACACCAACTAAGATTCCCATTGTGATTGAGGACTCACCTAAACAATAGGAGAAAATGCCTCCTTCTAAGTCTCCTATCACCTATGTGAGAAGGCTTATAACTAGATCCACCTCATCCAAAGGAAAAGCAATCCTACAGGATACACAACAAGACCTATAGGAAGCTGAAGCAGTCATACAAGATACTTTGTTAAACCTATAGGAGACTCAAAAATTGGATAAGAAGGGAAGCCTATAACAAGAAACTAAAGAACAGGACCTAGAGTTAAAGGAACCTATCCCCTAACCTAACCTTGACTCCTAGTATAGATTTATTAAGGGGGCAGGGTCATTCCACAAAAAATTTCTATTCCACCATTCTTTGAGCTTGAGAAGGAGAGAGCCAAAACTCCTCAATGGATGCAGATTGCCAAATCCAAAGGGGTGGAAGACATGGTCACATGGAGGAGAAGCTCAAGGAGATGGGCAAAGAATTAAGTAACTTGAGAGACAAAGACACCATAATGAGAAATCAATTAGAGATAGAAAATGCATGGTTGAAAGGACAACTGCAAGAAAGAGAGAACCAATTGGCATGTATTTCCAGTCTCTCTTTGGAAGCAATCTAGTATAGGATGCCAGCTAAATCCTATGCCCTATACCTTAAGGAACAGTGGCTGCATTTCCAGATCAAGACCCTAGCACAGAGAGGCACTATGCCATTTCAGGATTATAGACAATTCATTGATCTTTGTGATTAAAGTAAATTGGAGGATAGGGCCAAGATGGCTGAGTTTTAGTTGCATAACATGGCATTAACAAACATGAATGTATGGGACCGTAATGCCAAACTAGGAGATTTATAGTTGATGGCTTTGGCATCATGGATGAACCATGAGGAAGCAAGGGCTGCAGAAATGAAGAAGATATTGGCAAAAGAACAAACATAGCCCCTTATGATCAAAGATGAGCAATCCAATCCAATAGCCCTCATCAACACACATAATTTAATTGAAAATGATCCTCAACTTGCACCCAGGTATCTTGTTGCCCAAGAGCAAGCAATTTCACATTTTGAGGACATGTTCAGTTTGTTAGGGGATGACATCATACATGCTTGCCTGAGGAGATGGAACACATTGCCACACAGTTTAAAGATAAGAGAGTACCACACTCCTCAAAGAATGAGAGAAGCACTGAACAAGACATCCATGTACAAGAAATCTATGCAGAGACTCAAAGTCAATTTGATTAGCTTGAAACTCACTCCACTACTGCTCTTAGGAATGCTAGAAGGAAGGAAGGAAGGAAGAAGAAAAGAGGCAGGTTGGAAACTATAGTAGAGGCATGGGATATTAGGGAGGCCACTAGAGCTATGAAGAACAAGGATATTGATTGAGTTGCTTAGAGGATGAGAAACACTTTCAGTAGGGGGGTTATAATGAGCCTCATCATTGGGTACTTATATGGGCCTTAATTCACCTCCTAGCTTAGTCAAACCAACTTTTCTCACAACTTATTACATGTTTTGATTATATTTTGTTTAATGAGATGAGTTAAAGTGAGATATTATGCCTAGTGGACTAATATGCATTGATTGCAGGTTTGGAAGAGAAAATCAACGAATTTTGGCAAAGACTAAGGTTTGAAACTCGAATGGGACAAGGGAGAGAGATTGTAGGAGGTAAATCCTCCTCATTTATTCCTTCCCCATTCGAATATTCCTTCATTAATCCCACCAGCTTGGAGAGCAAGCAGCCAACCCATGAAGATTAGAAGGCAGCCGAGTAAGTGATAGACAAAGAGTATTTCATCTCGAGTTTGGGAGCTAAGCCTCCCTAAATTTAAGGAAGTCGTTGGAGACTTCAGTTGTATAAGTAGAGAGGCATAGAGCCTCATTAGGATTTGAATTTTTGTTGTAAAACTCTAGCTATTTTTGAGCTCCAGACTTGTGGAAGACTTTTTGATGTAATTTCCTGTTTTGGTAATAAAAATGAGTTTGTTCTTGATTTGGTACTGAGCTAATTCAGAGGGCTAAAGCTCTTGGGTTAGGGCCCAACCCTAGCAGCAAAGTCTCCTCTTCTTGTATCTTTATGCTTAGCTTAGTTTCATAGATTCATGGTTAAACTGTTCTTAGAAGTATTTCATTACAAGTAGTGTAGATTTGATTAATTTTTTATTAGTTTTCTTCCATTTGTTCCTTACTTCAATAGCAGGTTAGAAGGGATAAAAGAGGCTCCACAAACCTGTCAGTAGGTGTCTTGGCCTCACTTATTCCTTCTGGGATCATGATTTGAGGAAAAAACCCTTATGCAACCCAAAAAGATAGATTTCCATTTCTCTCATGATATTTAGAGATTGCTGTACTTAAACTAGCATTTGATTAGTTTTGCAAAGTAGGATTTCATTTCCATTTCTTCTATCTTCATTCTTGCAGTAGATATCATCCATGATTCCATGTTATTCAACAATTTCTTCATGTATAAGGTAGACAATTAGTTCATTAAATTTTGCTTTTCTAGTTCATGAGAATTCTTCTTGTTTACATGAATTTTTGGAAATTACACATGTTTGATGTAGAGCAGGTACTTCAGAAGTAGACAGAAATCTCATAGCCAACAACCACCTCCCAACTTCATCCACCCATAGGCATCCTTGTTTTCCTCAAAACCTCCACCAATTTCACCATTTTACATAAAAAAATTGCTCAAGCATTTTGAGCAAATCCAACCATCTCCTAAACTTGGTTTTGGTTTCTGAGTGATCCTAGGCCTCTTCTCACTCCATTCCACCCATCAACCACCTTCCCCAAGCTTTCTATCACCTCCAACACCCATCATTTTTCTCACAGTTTCATCTTGTAGAAATACTGGGAATCCTGTAGGTTTCTAGTACATCCTGTAGGTTTTCATGTAGTGGCCTATTTTGAGGCCGAATTGAGGGAAAACCTCTAGGAAGCCTCCCAAGGTCACCCAAGGGTCTCCCAAACCTTCCAACCATCTCCTGAACCTTCCAGCCATCCATCAACATCCCTAAACCACCTACCACATCACCAAAAGAGATTAGTTTACACACTTGATTTTTCATGAAAAACATAAAAAGAAAAAATAGATTTATTACAGTCCTTTACATGCATAACAATTGTGTTTGATGTTTTTAACTTGCATGCTTAGGATAGTAGCATTTTGTTCATGTTGATTTAGCATCAGTGCAAAGCATAGCTCTTAGCATTGAATTTCATTCTTTTTCATTATTGCAGTAGATCAACTCTCTCTTAGGGTAGATTTCTATTTATTTCATCAAGGAACCAAGCTTCTTCTGAATCCATAGAAGCCTGGCTTGCAAACCCTAATGGTATCTCGCCAGCTGAAGAGTGACAAAAGGCAGAAACATCACTTTTACTTATGTATACAACATTGTCACCTCCAAGTTTGTACGAACCCTAGGTTGATAAAGTAAAGATGGTAGCCCAAGAGTTGCAACATTCTTACTGCAATATTGGTGCTCATCAAATATCAAATTGGAACCGAGTGATTTGCTGGTTAATTTTGACATTGTTTCCTTATACACCAAAATCCCCATCCAAGAAGCCATTGATATCATAAATCACATCACTGACAAAGACACTGCCAAGTTAGTTGGCCTATGCCTCACATCGACCTTCTTCAGTTTCAAAGGTGACTTCTATGAGCAAACTTGCAGTGTTGCGATGGGCTGCCCTCTTTCCCCTATTGTCACTAACTTGTTTATGGAAGATTTTGAGACCAAGGCCTTAGCCACTGCTCAATTTTGTCCTAAAAATTGGAAGATATTTGTTGATTATACTTGTGTCATCTGGCCTCATGGTCGGGAGAAGCTCAGCCTATTTCTTAACCACCTTAATTCTCAATCTGACTCCATCAAGTTCATGATGGAAGTTGAGGTGGATGGTCGCCTTCCCTTTCTCAACATTCTCCTTTCAAGGATGAGTGATGGTTCCATTTGTCACCAGGTCTTTTGGAAAAAGATTCACATGGAATAATATCTCCATGCCAATTCTCATCATTTCCCGTCTCAGAAATTTGGGGTTCTTAGCACTCTTGTTACCCATGCTCTAAGAATCTTTGATGATAACCACCTTGAAAAGGAGAAATCCCATATTCTTGAAGTTCCTAGAAATAATGGGTATAGGAGATCTCAAATCCTCAAGGCCTTTGATAAACATTGAAAAAAGCCTAGAGTTAAACCTGCTCGTGGTGATCCTATCTCTAAGGTTCATCTCCCATATATCCAAGGAACCACAGATAGGATTTCCCATATCCTTAAGAATATTAATGTCTCTTCTTCGTTCAAACCTCTCAATACCATTAAAAATTATCTTAGATCTGTTAAAGACCCTGTTGATCCTAAGGACTTGAAAGGGGCCTACCTTGTTCCCTTCTCATGTGGTATTCCCTACATTGGGGAAACATGCATATCTATTAAGTAGAGAATCAATGAGAATGCTGCAAACATTAGACACAATTTCTCCCGCTCATCAGCCTTAGCCGAGCATGCAGAAAAATCAGAGCACCATGTATGCATTGAAGAATCCAAAGTCATCGCTATGGTAGATCACTTCCACCACAGGAATCTTAGGGAGGTGATTGAGATAGAAAGGCATGCCAAAAATATTAATAGGGATGATGGTTGGAAATTGAGTAAGCTGTATTCCAACTCTCTCATCGTAACTCATCATTCCTTTCTTCTCCCTTCTCCTCTTTATTCTCTTTTCGGTTCATTTTCTTCTGTTTTCTGCCTTGGTCCCCTATTATATATATATATATATATATATAATATATATATATATATATATATATATATATAATATATATATATTATATATATATATATAATATATATATATATATATATATATGTGTGTGTGTGTGTGTGTTATGTGTGTATAACAATATAAAATTTCTAGTATTATTTTTCTAGTTAACCCCTAAATCTAATTTGATTTAATTTATTAGGGCTTCCATTTTGAAGAACTTAATCATCCCTCGACCGAATAATATAACTTGATTTTAATAAATTAATAATTATTGGATTATATTGGGATAAATTTTTTAAATTCATAACAACTAGTTTTCTAATAGGTCAACCTCTAACAAATAAGATGATATAAATTATTAATAAATAACTACTTTACATTAATTCCATAATATTAAAATTCAATATTTTATTTTTAATTATTCCTTAACAACTATTTTCAACTTAACATGGAATATTTTAATGAAATAACTCCTTACCATTAATTCCCTAACAATTAATTTCTTTTACCTATTAACTAATTCACCAATAGCTAGTTTTTAACGGCTAACTCTGGGCAATGTTGCAACCTTACTATTTATTCCTTTTGATTGATTGATTTCTCACCCAGTCCTAAGGATGAACCACATTGGTTGGTTTGAAATGACAACCAAATCCTAACAATGTGATTAATCCGAAATACTTTATTCTACATTATGGATCACAAAAGTGTTAAGATCTAACAAGAATGTATGTATTTGGTTTTCTTGCCATCATTGGCATGAGTTTTCCAGGTGAGAAAGTGGTGTCAACCTTGCCTCGCCAGATGGTTTTGTAACTAGAGGAGGTGGCCTCAGTAAAATTCCCAAGGGCCTAGGAATCCATTGACTGGTTTTGGAAGCATTTCGGTAAAGCCTGAGAGTGCAGGTGAGAAAATTCCTCAAGGTATTGGTGAAGAAATTATGTGGCATCCAAGCTTATTTTGGGCCTAATTATCCCTTGACATGGTTTGTGGGATTGTGGTAAATCTTGGCGGTTGGTGTTTTTGTTTGGGCCTAGGAATCCCTTGACCTGTTTTGGGAGGATTGCAGTAAAGCCTGAGGGTGGAGGTGGTTTTATCTTTGGGAATCCTTGGTACATTTGGTCTTGAGTCTGACATTCATTCTTGGAATATGGCACAAGGGTGATTGGTTGAAAGAAATATTTGGTTCAACCCAATCTATGATCGAGTGTTACATGGAAGTCCCTAACTTGGTTAGCATTTGCATATTTTAATAAGAGCCCTTTTCCTCTTGTATTTCATGAGTATTTGTACTCATTATTATGTGGCTTTGATGGCTATTCTATCATGGTCATTATTCTAGTTATATGATGGTTACAAGCATGGTTTCATAAGAAGTTCTAGTTATGGCTCTTGATATGTTTTATTTGTTGATGAATGGTTAATGATGCATGAGATGAAAGATTTTATTGAAACTATTATGAGAGGGAATCAAACCTTCTTTATGATTATTAGATAAGTATCAGATCTTTATGTTTATATATGCATTCATGACCCGGAGATTACATGTTCTCAATATGTTTGACGAAATTTCTATCATGGTTAGGCCTGGTTAGGTCACGTTTTTTATTCAAAGTTGTATGTTTAGCATTGTTGGCATGTTGTAGAAAATCCCGTAGATTCATAAGCTAATGCAATTCGCTAAAGCAAGAGACAAGAATACACTTCTACTCTTTAAAATGGAAGCCCATAAACATCGAGCAAACAATAATCAATAGAGGAAGAGAATCAAAGGCACATAAAAAAATAAATGTCTGGGGAAAAACACAACTCAAAACCCCACTATCTGTTTTGTATTAATCTGGAAATTCAAGATGAAATTACAATGCTTGTTCTCTCTAGAACAAACTCATTGTTAGTGTCAGCCTTTGCAGCCTTCCTCCAGTGATCAAACATTCTCTTACAAAGTGATTTTAAGGTGTCAAGGTCAAATTTTGTCATTTCAGTGAGCCTTCAAGCAAAATTTGGTCACTAGGCATTAGGTCTAGGGTTTGATTTTACCCTTGTCAAAGTTGTCCAAATGACATTCCATGTCACCATTCAGCTACGTGTTACCATCATTCATAGGGTTGTCATTATCATGTCAAGTTCCACTGGGTCATTTTACACCTTGTTCAATGCTTCAGTTGCACCTAGGTAAGGTCATTTCCCTCTCCTAGGGTTTTGAAGGCAATTTCTCTTGGACGGTCAAATCATCAGAAAAACTTGTATCCTGATGTTCATACACCTTCCCCTATCCTTAAAGTACCTTATCAAATAGTTCCCATCACTGAGATCCCCCAAATTCCTCATTTTCGCACAAACCCTAGTTTCTTGCTACAACTTGGAAATTTTCTAGGTTGGACTTGTGTTTTTCTTTTTGGACCCCTTCCCCTCACTCAATCTTTGAAATTCGACTTTCCCCTACTTCTTAACATCCCTACCTACTTCCAAGAATTTTCCCAAGAATTTAGAAGCCACTTATCCCCTTCATTTCGCTTCATTTCGACAAATCTCTTGTTCCCCACATCGGGGTAGGTTTCACTCAAATGATGTTTCTGAGCAAGGAAATATGAATTTGGAAACAATCAGAGAGGTTTTTTTCCAAAACAGACCAAGGAAGAAAAAATTCCTTCACTTTTTACACCGGTGTCATGGTTTTGAAGAAATGTCAAAAATACAATTGCCTCGGGAGAATTGATGCACCTCTGGAGTGACCTTGGGAAACTCTAGTTTTCTCCTAGCTTGGTTGGCAAAATGACTTGCTTCATGATCCAAATAATCACTAGAGACACATATCTTTCCAATGAGCTATCCTGAGCTCAATTTGGGGTTGAGGAAGGCATTCAAAAGTTCACCGCAACAACACTCTGAGTTGAGGCAGCCTCATTTGGCACATTTTGACCAGTCATGGGCGATTTGATTTTTGACAAGGAAAATTAACTCCAAATTGAAATATTCTAGTTGGGTTGGAAAGTAGACTCAAAAACCTTTTCAACGAGCTATCCTGTGCCCAATTTAGACACCAGGAAGGCCTCCAAAAGTCTTCTGGAAAAAGCACGATGTACAAGAGGAGGAGAGCGACGCACTGGGAAGAATTGCCCATTGTTAATTTGAACGGGCGTGATGCACATGGAGAGCGCGGCGCACTGGGTTCTTAGCACAGCGCATATAGCCTCAAGCCTGTAAATTGCTGGAAACTTCACCAAATTGCTCATACTTTATGTAGATTTTCTAGGTAGGCTTGCTATCTCGCTGTTGCATCAAATTTTATGATAAGAGATGATGGTTTATGGGTGATAGTGGTTGCAACAAAAAATTTCAAGACCTACTTCTAAAGATCCTCAAGCCAATTGCTGCCAAGGTTTAAAAACTCATTGTTTTCTCCAAACATTGTGGAAGGGTCCAAGCCTACATTAGCAGAACAGGGATCACCATCACAACATAAGGCACCTTTGCAAGATGAGGAGAAATTCCATCTTCACACTGATATAGTAAACTTGAATGTTAATAAATAGCACATGATAGTAGATTAGGTCATCATGGAGAAAGATGCTAGGATCAAAGAGCTTAGGGACAATTTTTCTAAGGCCAATTTCATGGTTTGATTCCTAGAGCAGGATAATGAGCAATTGAAGGTAAATCAACTACTCTTGAATAAGCATAAGGTTGATGTTAGCAAAGAAAATGTAAAGGGAAAATAATTAGTTGACACATATGATTCAGATGAGCATCAAGAGCAAGTGACAAGGAAGAGTCCAAAGACTCAAGGACTCAAAAGGGAAATTTAGCAACAAAGGGAGCAGATGTCTTCAGTTGACCTAATTGCAGGAGAAATCAATGAAAATATGGAGTTTTGGCTTGACAAAGTAAATTCCCATTTAAACAATCTTCTTAAGAGGGCCAAAAGAGACAAAAAAGTTCAAAGACACATGGCTACTCATTGCTACATAAGGAATCAGGTCTCCAAAGTCAAAATCAAGCAGTTGAAGAAAATACTCCAGGAAACCCTAATCAGGAAAAAAGAGAAGGTTAAGTTGGATTTGCTTGCTGATGCTTCCCTCAGAGCAATACAGGACAAGGATAAGGAGCCAGTGCAGGAGGAAGGGCCATCAGGTGAACGAGAGATTGAATTCGTTCTCCTTCATGATGATGAGACCGATACAGAGCCAACAACTGCAGAGCTCAAAGAGATCATCCAGGAGCAGCAATCAGAGATTGATGCCTTGTCCCTTGACTTGGAGAGGGCCAAGTGGAACATGAAGTACCTGGAGTAGAGAAACAAGTAGCTTGAGGACCAGCATGAGATCATGGAGCTGCAAAACATCCGTGAAGACCAATAGGCTGCCCAAAGAAGCCTAAATGAGAAGACACCTATTCAGCAGGAGATAGAGGTCGATTGAGAGATTTGGCTCGAGAGGATCCACATCCACTTAGAGAAGCTGTTGGCGAAATCAAACAAGGACAGGGACATGCTCAGGAACATGAAAAACCACTATTGGGCACGGAACAAGGTTTGCAAGGCACGAAATAGGAATTTGAAGGCAAAATTGAGCAAAGCAACAAAAGAGGCAAAAGAGGAAAAAGAGCAAGATCAGCTTCGAATATTGGTTGAAGCTTCCTTGGCCCATCATAATACTCCATAGAGAACCTCCAGCCCAAATTTCAAGAAATTTGGGACAATTTTGGTCGCATGAGAATTTTTTGGCACAAACACGGGTTTTTTCTCTATACGCGTTGGGAGCTCCAAATGACAAATGGTTTGCATTTTTGGATTTAGCATGCAAAATCACGACTACTGGCACTCGAAACAAGAAATTTGGGCACGATTTGAGTCTCCAGGAGGTCAAAAACACCCAAACAATGGCCTCACTGCCCCTATTTTGACACACAGGAAGCAGTCTTGGGAGAATGAATATTTGGAGGGGAAAATGAGCTCCAAATTCAAAAATCCACTTGGGTTGGAAAGTAGACAGGATAGGCTTTCTAACGAGCACACTTGGGAACATTTTGTACTCCGGAAAGTGCCTCAAAACTAGCCTCAAAGTGGTGCGACACATACAGAAAAGGGCGCGGCACATATAGGAAAAAAGGCCCAGAATGCCTCTGTTTCGCGAAATTTCGCTTCCCGACTTTTTGTAAGTGGGCCCACTCATATGCACTTCAGTTTTTTGGCACCTAAGGCGGTTTTAAAAATATTTTCACTCCAGATGGTCAGTTATCCAAGTGCTAAAGAAAGGCAAAGGGCCACCCAAGCCATTTGTCATTTTTGTGGCGCTGCACCTGTAGTTGATGTTTGGCTCTCCACCTTCATTTTGTAATGATTCAAGTAACTTCCCAACCCTTGGGTGTTCTATCTATTTATGGCACATTCTATATATTGTATGCAAACCATTTGCAAAGGGTTGGTTGGCTTGTAACTTCTGGGAGACTGTGGGAAAGAAACTTTGTTTCTGCATTGTATATTTTTTACAGAGGATTAATGAAAAGTAGTGGCTCTGTTTCATGAGATTCATGTAGTTGTGAGTGTAGCAAATGTGTCTCTTATGTTTCATATGTATCTAGTTATGTTCCATAGCTCATTTAGTATCCATTTCCATTGAAATTTTCTAAGTTAGCTAAGGTAGAATTCAATTTTATTGCTCTGCCTGTGGGAAAATTTCATGTTCAGTGTTCATTCTTCTATTGAAAAGGATTCATGTTGTCCATGCCCTTTTCACCCTCTCAATCAATCTCTCCATTCCGCACTATCCTAAACTAAATTTCTAGGGTTTCCACCTACCTTGCCTCATGAAATAATCCGTGTCTTTGTGTTAAGCTCTCTGTTCATTGAGGTTCATTGGTCCCATACCATCCCAGAAACATAGTCATTCATAAAAATCACTTCTTGTTTCCATATTCACTTACTAGCCTACGATAAATAGCTCACTGTAAGTCATCTCAGGCCTTTTCCTTTATCTATTCACTGAGTGTGACTTGGAGAGAGCCCTCTCCTGTTCTGGTAGGGCTAGCTACCAGACTGAGCGTGGTTTTTGGTTACCCTGAATTTTGCCTTCCTTTAGCCTAAGGTGGATTTAGGTGCTAACATAGTGGCGACTGCACTGGGGAGAAAATGGTTTTCTTGAAGATTGTTTTGCCCCAATACATATCTCAAGTTCAGAGCTGATGGTTGATGGTCAACAACGATCAGACATAAGAAGACGGTTGAAATCATTCACCTGGCGACTCCTTTCACTAAAGAATCTAGCAACCGGTGCTTCATGGTGACTCCACTGCAGAGGGATCAGTAGCTTTGAGAATTTTTAAAATGGAGCGAATTGCAAGAAGATACGCTCCCATGAGCCGAGGTCACATCCCCGGTTTTCCAAATAAAATTCTGAAGGTAGATTGGTCAAGGAATCTACCTACGTTTAAAGATGATGGTAAGAAGGATGCTTCTTTACATCTAGTTCGATTTCACATGCATATTCGCAAGTTGAAGGTTGATTTTCCTGAAGATTGCTTAATGAAGATATTCGTGGCCACTCTAGAAGGTGAAGCCCAATCTTGGTATGAAAATTTTCCCGCTGCTTGTATTTACTGTCTAAAGGATTTTCATGCCCTGTTCATTGAAAGATATAAAGACTCTTATCCATCATTAAATCTAGTTCATGACTGTTGCAAACACGCTTCTACTTTTATTGAAAGCCTTGAAAAATACTATGAGGATGATAATTTTAGGGATGATGAGATCATGGAAGCCTTGTACGAGAATCCATTTCAGCAACATGAAGAGAAATTAGAGGAGTCCCATCAAGATGCTCAGGAAACTTGGCAGCTGAATCAAGATCTTTGTACGGAGGAAAATGAAGGAATTTTGCATCTTGACAGTCAACAGGAATTACATAAAATGGATCAACAGTATGAGGAAAATCTATATACTCCTTCACTTGAAAATATTGAAGACAATCACTGTTTGAGCAAAAGGAAACAAAAGGTCTTATATCCTTTGTCTGAAGACGAGATAGATCAACTCTTGCATGGTCATGTTCCAACTCAAGCTAAAGTAGATTTGCAGTGCACACATGGTCAAGAAAGTGTTGGTGAAACTTCTTCCTCTTTTGAAAAGGATGATAGTCTGGTGAACAACTTTATAGATCAGCAGGTTGAAGATGTCCATATGACTGAAAGTGATGAAAGAAAAAGGGTTGGTTCAGATCTGTCCATAGAAGAATATAGCATGCAGAGAAATCAAGTTTCAAATTCAGAATGTGATAATGTTAAGACAACCATTTCAGATGTAGATTCAGATTGTAATGACCAAGAAAACCTTGTACTAAGTCCCATGAAAGAGAACTCTGCTACTGAAATCATCTGGGATGAAGAAGATAGAGTTTTGAATTCAAATGTTCTCATGTCATCCGAACAAAACCTTCATGAAGAGGTAATCTAGTCAGTTCATAAATAACAAGATGAGATCTGCAGTCAAGTAAGTGAAAATCTTTCTCTGGATGAATTTATGGTAGATGATAAAAATGTTAGTGTTGGGTTTCAAGAATCATCCGAAGTTGCTTTTCTCATGATTGATGAATGTGATGAATGTAATGAGAACTTGGCTATCATATCATGTCAAGATGATCAGAAATATATTCAGACTATAGCCGACCAGACCATTCAAGATTCCCTTTCAGATTCCTCCTCATATGTTTCATGTTCTCAAATATTCTATTTTAAATATGCTCATCTAGTTGTTCAGAATTGTTTCAAGACCAGGAACCTACTCTTATTTATGAAAAGAGATCAGCATCACAAGACAACGACACCTTGTTTCTTCAGCAGGAGGAAATACCTTATGTTCTTCATGATCCAATGGCAAAACTGCTGCAGATAGCAGTGAAGGTCATTATTGCAATACTTAGTGATGAAGGAGATCATGGTCAATTATGTTTTTGGAGGCCCAGTTACCAGTATCTGTTGTTGACCAGAAGATCTGATCGGAAGAATCAGTCAAGAAGCCATCTTCTTGATTGGTTACATTGGTAGTTTGATATAGTTTGATGATATATAGTCTTGTAAGAAATGCAGGTGGTCATGTACTACCACCAAGCTTTAAGTTTTAAGTTCAGTTCTTAGTATTTTGAATTAGTTTGTTAGAGACAAGTTTTTTTAGTCATGTCAGTTTGCATTGAGTCAGTTTCAGTCAAGTTTCAGGCAATAAATGAGTCAGAGTCTTGTGTGGTTTGTCGGAATAATGACTCCATAGCCCAATGGACGAAGGCACTATTTGCTCACCCAAAGATCTGCAGTTCTTGGCACCTCCAAGGAGCTGGAGCTACCATCCCCGTTGGAGCCAATGTTAGTGTCAGTCTTTGCAGCCTTCTTCCAGTGATCAAACATGCTCTTACAAAGTGATTTTAAGGTGTCAAGGTCAAATTTTGTCATTTTAGTGAGCCTTCAAGCAAAATTTGGTCACTAGGGATTAGGTCTAGGGTTTGATTTTACCCTTGTCAAAGTTGTCCAAATGACATTCCATATCACCATTCAGCTGAGTGTACCATCATTAAGAGGGTTGTCATTATCATGTCAAGTTCCACTGGGTCATTTTACACCTTGTTCATGCTTTAGTTGCGCCTAGGTAAGTTCATTTCCCTCTCCTAGGGTTTTGAAGGAAATTTCTCTTGGATGGTCAAATCATCAGCAAAACTTGTATCATGATGTTCATACACCTTCCCCTATCTTTAAATTACCTTATCAAACACTTCCCATCATTGAGATCCCCCAAATTCCTCATTTTTGCACAAACCCTAGTTTCTTGCTACAACCTGGCAATTTTCTAGGTTGGACCTGTGTTTTTCCTTTTTGGACCCCTTCCCCTCACTCAATATTTGAAATTCCACTTTCCCCTGCTTCTTAACATCTCTCCCTACTTCCAATAATTTTCCCAAGAATTTAGAAGCCACTTATCCCCTTCATTTCGCTTCATTTCGACAAATCTCTTGTTCCCCACATTGGGGTAGGTTTCACTCAAATGATGTTTCTGAGCAAGGAAAGATGAATTTGGAAACACTGAGAGACATTTTTGTCCAAAACAGACCAAGGAAGAAAAAAGTCCTTCACTTTTTACACAAGTGTCATGGTTTTGAAGAAATGTCAAAAATACAATTGCCTCGGGAGAATTGATGCACCTCTGGAGTGACCTTGGGAAAATCTATTTTTCTCCTAGCTTGGTTGGCCAAATGACTTTCTTGATGATCCAAATGCTAACTAGAGACAAATATCTTTCCAATGAGCTATTAGGAGCTCAATTTGGGGTTGAGGAAGGCATTCAAAAGTTGACCGCAATAGCACTCTGCCTTGAGGCAGCCTCATTTGGCACATTTTGACCAGTCTTGGGAGATTTGATTTTTTATAAGGAAAATAACTCCAAATTGAAAATTTCTGGTTGGGTTGGACAATAGACTGAAAGTCCTTTCCAATGAGCTCTTCCGCACCCAATTTGGACACCAGGAAGGCCTCCAAAAGTCTTCCGGAAAAAGAATGATGCACAGGAGGAGGAGCGTGGCACACATCGAGAGCGCGACACAGTGGGAGGAATTGCCCAGTGTTAATTTGAACGGGCACTACGCACATGGAGAGCACGGTGCACTGGGTTCTTAGCATGACAGATATAGCCTCAAGCCCGAAAGTTGCTGGAAACTTCACCAAATTGCTCATACTTTGCGTAGATTTGCTAGGTAGGCTTGCTATCTTGTTGTTGCATCAAATTTTATGATAAGAGATGATGGTTTATGGGTGATAGTGGTTGCAACAAAAATTTTCAAGACCTAATTCTAAAGATCCTCAAGCCAATTGCAGCCAGGGTTTAAAAACTCATTGTTTTCTCCAAACATTGTGGAAGGGTCCAAGCCTACATCAGCAGAACAGGGATCACCATCACAACATAAGGCACCTTTGCAAGATGAGGAGCAATTCCATCTTTACACTGATATAGTAAAATTGAATGTTAATGAATAGCAAAAGATAGTAGATTAGGTCATCATGGAGAAAGATGCTAAGATCAAAGAGCTTAGGGACAATTTTTCTAAGGCTAATTTCATGGTTTGATTCCTAGAGTAGGATAATGAGAAATTGAAGGTAAATCAACTACTCTTGAATAAGCATAAGGTTGATGTTAGCAAAGAAAATGTAAAGGGAAAATAATTAGTTGACACATATGATTCAGATGAGCATCAAGAGCAAGTGACAAGGAAGAGTCCAAAGACTAGAGGACTCAAAAGGGAACTTCAACAACAAAGGGAGGAGATGTCTTCAGTTGACTTAATTGCAGGAGAAATCAATGAAAATAGGGAGTTTTGGCTTGACAAAGTAAATTCCCATTTAAACAATCTTCTTAAGAGGGCCAAAAGAGACAAAAAATTTCAAAGACACATGGCTACTCATTGCTACATAAGGAATCAGGTCTCCAAAGTCAAAATCAAGCAGTTGAAGAAAATACTCCAGGAAACGCTAATCAGGCAAAAAGAGAAGGTTAGGTTGGATTTGCTTGCTAATGCTTCCCTCAGAGCAACACAGGACAAGGATAAGGATCCAGTGCAGGAGGAAGGGCCATCAGGTGAACGAGAGACTGAATTCGTTCTCCTTCATGATGATGAGACTGATACAAAGCCAACAACTGCAGAGCTCAAAGAGATCATCCAGGAGTAGCAATCAGAGATTGAGGCCTTGTCCCTTGACTTGGAGAGGGCCAAGTGGAACTTGAAGTACCTGGAGTAGAGAAACAAGTAGTTTGAGGACCAGCATGAGATCATGGAGCTGCAAAAGATCCGTGAAGACCAACATGCTGCCCAAAGAAGCCTAAATGAGAAGACAACTATTCAGCAGGAGATAGAGGCTGATTGAGAGATTTGGCTCGAGAGGATCCACATCCACTTAGAGAAGCTGTTGGTGAAAGAAAACAAGGACAAGGACATGCTCAGGAACATGAAAAACCACTACTGGGCACGGAACAAGGTTTGTAAGGCACGAAATAGGAATTTGAAGGCAAAATTGAGCAAAGCAACAAAAGAGGAAAAATAGGCAAAAGAGCAAGATCGGCTTCGAATCTTGGCTGAAGCTTCCTTGGCACGTCATAGCACTCCATAGAGAACCTCCAGCCCAAATTTCAAGAAATTTGGGACCATTTTGGTCGCATGAGAATTTTTTGGCACAAACACAGGTTTTTTCTCTATACGCGCCGCGCCACCGGCGCGACGCGTAGGATTGGGAGCTCCAAATGAGAAATGGTTTGCATTTTTGGATTCAACATGCAAAATCACGACTACTGGCACTCAGAACAAGAAATTTGGGCATGATTTGAGTCTCCAAGAGGTCAAAAACACCCAAAAAATGTCCTCACTGCCCCTATTTTGACACACAGGAAGCAGTCTTGGGAGAATGAAGATTTGGAGGGGCAAATTAGCTCCAAATTCAAAAATTCATCTTGGGTTGGAAAGTAGACAGGACAGGATTTCCAGCGAGCACACTTGGGCACATTTTGGACTCTGGAAAGTGCCTCAAAACGGGCCTCAAATTGGCGCGATGCATACAGAAAAGGGCGCGACGCATATAGGAAAAAAGGCCCAGAATGCCTCTATTTCGCGAAATTTCGCTTCCCGACTTTTTGTAAGTGGGCCCACTCATATGCACTTTAGGTTTTCGGCACCTAAGGTGGTTTTAAAAGTATTTTCACTCTAGATGGTCAAATATCCAAGTGGCAAAGGAAGGCAAAGGGCCACCCAAGCCATTTGTCATGTTTGTGGCGCTGCACCTGTAGTTGATGTTTGGCTCTCCACCTTCATTTTGTAATGATTCGAGTAACTCCCCAACCCTTGGGAGTTCTATCTCTTTATGGAAAATTCTATATATTGTATGCAAACCATTTACAAAGGGTTGGTTGGCTTGTAACTTCTGGGAGACTATGGGAAAGAAACTCTGTTTCTGCATTGTATATCTTTTACAGAGGATTAATGAAAGGAAATGGCTCTGTTTCATGAGATTAATGTGGTTGTGAGTGTAGAAAATGTGTCTCTTATGTTTCATATGTATCTTGTTATGTTCCATAGCTCATTTCATATTCATTTCCATTGAAATTTTCTAAGTTAGCTAAGGTAGAATTCAATTTTATTGCTCTGCCTGTGGGAAAATTTCATGTTCAGTGTTCATTCTTCTGTTGAAAAGGATTCATGTTGTCCATGCCATTTTCACCCTCCTAATCAATCTCTCTATTCCGCACTATCTTAAAACTAAATTGCTAGGCTTTCCGCCTACCTTGCCTCATGAAATAATCTATGCCTTTGTATTAAGTTCTCTGTTCATTGAGGTCCAGTGGTCCCATAACATCCCATAAACACAGTCATTCATAAAAAACACTCCTTGTATTCATATTCACTTACTATCCTAAGGAAAATAGTTCATTGTAAGTCATCTCAGGCCTTTTCATTCATTTATTCACTGAGTGTGACTCGGAGAGAGCCCTCTCCTGCTCTGGTAGGGCTAGCTACCAGACTAAGCGTGGTTTGTGGTTACCCTGAATTTTGCCTTCTTTCAGACTAAGGTGGATTTAGGTGATAACAGAGGTGAAATCCTTAGGATAAATGTGCAAGTCACTCTCCTTTATGAGATTAGACTAGGCAAATAATTGAACAATGTACGGTTTATGGCACTTGTATAGTACCTAAAACTTTGTTTAGACAAAGAAATTTAAAAAGTGTAGGTCTATAGAATTCAATATTTGGAAAGAAAAAATTATTATAAGTGAAATGTTTTATTGTTGAGGCAAAAACATTCAAATGTATTTTTATTTGTTGTGATGTTGGGCTATTCCATCTTTGAGGAAGAATGACTTTTCACTATGATCTTGCAAGTTCGACTTTTAAACTATCAGGATCTCTAGAAATATTATTCTGGCCATGTTCTTTTCCAATGTCCTCCATTTCCCCCTGTTGTCACCTCACAAAGGAAGTGCACCCATGAGGTCAGTCTATACCCCTACTTCACATCCAAATAATTATTTACCATTTTCAATTTATAAAACAAATGATGACAAAACTGCTGCAGTAAACTCATTTACAAGGATGATCATGACACTGAGTCTCAAACACAGAAACCTTTTCCTGTATCATTAATTTTTAGTGCAAGAAAACAAACGAAGGAGAAATGGTTTGATTCTTCATAGTACCTGAACAAGACCTAACTACGAACAAAGTGTGTTCAAGAGCTAATTTGCCATTTCTCCACCTGTGCCATCACCTCTCTCAATGTGTGGACTGGATTTAAATGTGATGCATTCCTCCTAAAAAATTTATTGAATTATACCTATAGCTCATCAATTATCCTTGACCATTTTCCGTACCAAATTTATTCAAACCAGGTCAAATACAGATCATGTCAAGCACAAGAAAACCAAAACAACAGTTTCCCCAACACTGAATTCGATCAAAGCATTTTCATTAGTTTCACCAAACACCCTGAAACAACAACAAAAAGAAGCAAAAGCTCTGGCCACATCTCGTTAAATTCACTACATCTTCATTTTCCCCTTGCTCCAAAGATTAATAAACATTTTAGAGCTAGCACGCATATGCTTTCTCTATGCATTGACTCAATTTCATATTTCTACTACATGGCGCCTAAATATGAAAAAGTTTCATTTTGTAAAAATTCATTTTAAAATAATATTTTAAAATGTTTAATTAACAGAATGAATATATATGTAATGTAATTGAAAGCTTTCATTATATAGTATTTTTTTTTACATTACAAGGTATAATGTCATAAAGGTAAAGAGTTTGGATGTCAAACATATTATAATAGTTGAAACTGGGAATATTTTTTCTATAGTAGTTTATATCTTTTTTAACTCAAGATCTACTAAGTGCTAAGAAGGATCTAATTTCTTGAGGTATAAATTTTATTTAGAGTGAAAAGAGATTTAATCCTTCTAAATATTTGGTAAATCTAGAGTTAAGATGGATCTAAGCTAAGATGGATCAAAATTATTTAGTAATGCATAAAATTTCTAGTAACTTGTTAACAAAAACAAAATTTACATCAGGTACCAGATTAATTTTTAAATTTTGTTGTTGATAAGCCCTTCTTTTCCTCTCATCCTTTCTTCGCACATTAAGTATGGGAGAATAGATAAACCTCCATGTATCTTATGCTTTTGAGCATGATGATATTCTAGTTTTCTAAGTAATCAAACATTTTTTTTTTAATTTATATTTGGTAACTAGGTAATGCTTAGGCTGGGGGCAGCCTACTTATTGGTTGTAAGAAGACCAGTACACCCAGAATTGGATGCTTATCACCAAGATTGTGCAAGGCTTTAGTCAAGCCTGGACATCGTTGGGAAGTTTAATTCCCCCAAAGTGGCTTCCACTCCTCTGCCCCTCCCCATGATGCTTAAAATTGTGACCAAGCGAGGACTAAACCCCACGTAAACCTACTGGTCTACACCACTTGTTAGTTCGTCATATTTTTATTCTTGGACTATAGTAGTCATTTACATTAATCATTTTTAATTTTTAATTATGTCGCTTATTATCTAGTCATATATTTTAGTCCTGGTCTAAATTAGTCATTTAGGTTAGTCATTTTTAGTTGAGTCACTTAATATCTAGTCATATATCTTATCCCTAGAATAAATTAGTCATTTAAGTTAGTCATTTTTGGTTCAATCACTTAAAATTTCTCAAATTTAATGGTAATTCACTTGAAATAATTTTGATGATTAACTTTTTTAGTTGCGTAGTCACTAATCTCCCATTTTGTACTAGTGATGCAACCTGTGACCTTTCACCTCCCTTTTCTACTAATTTCCATTATTTTCATAAATAAATGTGCCAAAAATGCCATATTGTCATTCCAAATCCTTAACCATTGCCTTTGCCAATTTCCTTAGCCATAAACAATCAAATGAAAACCCACTAGGATGTCTTGCCCAACATTCAAGTTGGAATAAGTGTCCCATCAGTCATGGTTATTATTTTTTCCTTTATTAACTTGTATTACATGGAATTTCACAAGAGTTGTTAAGAACCCTCCCCCTTGGGGAACACCATCCTCGGTGTTGTCATGAGGAACGAGTTATATTTGCGGACAAATCTAACCTCCCTAGGAGTCTAAGACTCTCTAGTGACAAACAAACCAAACAAGAGCTATCCTTCTCTAGATACACATCATTCTAC
>APFE031542749.1:0-10407 GCA_000404065.3 Pinus taeda
CTACCCATGTGTCTCGCTTCTCCTACCGACACCTGTAGCCTACAGAACAATGAAAACAATTGCGAATTGCTAATTAGCTGCAGAAAGTGGCTACATTCCGTAGCTGATAAACAAAACCTAGATCAAATAGCACACACAATGATATAATCTGAAAATCACTCAATTGTATTGCTAAAATCAACATGTAACAAATTTTGATAGCTTATGGGACACTGATATGGGAAAATAGAAGAGAAAAGGTTTAGGAAAATGAGTAGAGGAGAGGTAGTTCTGGGGTGCCAAAATGCTTAGTCAATTTAGTGTGTCCTAAATTGCTACATAATTTATCAATCCAGGAGTCGTAAACCGATGAAGTGTAGTGCACTGTATGTGCAAGACAACCTTTTTCATACCTTACTGTTTTCAGTTTTTATCTTGTTTTGATGTTTTGTTCTTATTGGTATCCTAAAGTGTTTAATGAAAATGGAAATCCTATTCTAAAGTTTTAAAAATACTTTTAAAGATCAAGTGTGGATATAGGATTAAAGACAAGGTTTGTGCCTCTTATGGTAATTTCCAAACTTAGAACTTCAAAGATCTCAAAACATGTTGTCTACAAAATCAAAGCTTTAGAAGAAAGTGTAAACATGTAGCTACATAAATTAAGGAAAAGACAAAGTAATGAAAATGAGGTTACTGTCTCTGCTGTCCATCTAATTACAAAATTGATATCTATCAAACTATTGCACTCAAAGCCAAAAAGTAAAGAAGCTGAAAACTAGTCACTGATTTTACCCATAATCACAATATTTCATCAATTAACTTCTAAAACGGGGTTAGCTAAAGACTCCAGAAATATCATCATATGGCATGAAAGAATGGCATGTAAGCTATCTACTTGCAGACTAATGAAAAAAAATCAGTTACTTCTAACCCCTCTCCCTCTACCACTCTCTCCCCCATCTTTCTCTTTCTCTACTCCCCTTACCCTCTCTCCGTCTCCCTCCCTCTCTCTCTCATTCTCCCTCCTCTCTCTCTATCACTCTATCTATCTCTCTCCCCCTCTCCCTCTACCTATCACCTTTTCTCTCCCTCTCCCTCTCTCTTGATCTCCTCCCTCCCTCCATTCTCCCTCTCTCCATCTCTCTCCCTCTCCACCCTCCCTCCTCTATCCTGCTCTCTCTCTTCCTCTTACTTCCTCTTCTTCTCCCTCTACCTCCCACCCTCTACCATTGTCTCGCCTTCCCCCACTCCCACCCTCTCCCCCTCTCCATCCCTCTCGCCCTCTCCCTCTCCCTCTCCCTCTCACTCCCTCTCTCCCTCTCCTCTCCCTCTCTCTATCTCTCTCTCCTCCTCTCTCGCTCTATTCACCAAACCCTCCCCTCTCCGACTCTGTCTCTCGCTCTTTGTCCCCCCTCTACCTCTCCTTCTCTTTCTCCCTCTCCCTCTCCCCATCCCCCTCTCTACATCTCTCCCACTACTGCTCACGCTCCCCTCTCCCTCTTCCCCCACCTATCTCTCTCTTTGCCCCTCTCCATTTCCCTCATGCCCACTCCCTCTCCCTATCCTCTTCTCTCCCCCTCATATCTCTCTCTCCCTCTCCCTGTCTCTCTCTCTCTCTCTCTCCCTCCCTTTGTTTCACACCCTCTCTCTCTCCCCCTCTCCCTCCCCCTATATTCTTTCCCCCCCTCTCTCTCTCTCTTCTCTCTCTCTCTCTCTCTCCCCTTTGTCTCTGTTGTTATGTCCCTCCCTCTCGCTCTCCCTATGACCATCATTCTCTCCTCTGCCTCTACCTCCTCCTCCCCTTCCCTCTCCCTCTCTCTCTCCATATCTGTCTCTCTTCCTCTCCTGCTCCCCCTCTTCCTCTCTCTACCCCTCTACCTCTCGCACAACCTTTCCTCCTCCCCCCTCTCTCTCACTCCTCCTCCCCCTCCGCCTATCTTGATCTCTCCCCTTCCTACTCCTTCTCCCCCTCTATGCACCCACATATCTCTCTCTATGCCTCTCTTCCTCCCCCTCTCCCTCTCCTTATCCCTCCCCCTCTCTCCCCCCTCTCTCTCACCGTCCCTCTTCCTCCTCTCTCTCTAGATCTCTGTCCCGCTCCCTCTATCTCACTCTATAAATCTCTTCCCCTCTCCCTCTCTCTCCCATTGTTTCCCTCCCCCTCTCCCTCTCTCTCTCACTCTCTCTCTCTCTCTCTACCTCCCTCCCTCCTCTTTCTCTCTCTTCTCCTCCTACCCTGCCCCCCCTACATCTCTCCACCCACCCCTGTTCTACTCTCTCCCTCTCTCTCGGCCCACACTCTCATTATCACCATCATATCATCAAACATAATGCATGACATTTAACAAACAAAAACATAATCATCATTATCATAATCATATCATTTAACAAATACATCGACATCATGTAGTAAACAAATACATCTTATCAATTAGAAATCAATAATAATGACATTGTCTAAGAAAACCAATCACTATATCATCTAACAAACAATAAAAGAAATACATACATAAAAATATACACATTAAACGTGCGAAATATGTGAACATCATTTTATCTTTCAATGAAATCCTATTATCTAATTAGCAAAAGCACAACCATCATATCACATAAACAAACGAAAAATACTTTCATTTAAAAAAGCACATAAAATACACCAACATATACATATCATTACAAATAGAAAGCAATGTCTATACATAAATATCAATGTCATGTCATCTAACAAATATATCATATTATAAAAGAATATAGTTTAAGGGTACATTGGAAAAAATAATTAAGCCTCTTTTCACATTTAAATAATCAAACACATCCATTTCACATATCTTATAAAAATAAAGCAATTCTACTCATGAATAAATTATTTTATATCATCCAATTTACAAATGACAAATAATTACATGTAATAAAATAATACATAGATATCCTTTCACATTGTTAACATTTAGTTGTAAATAAACAAATTAAATTCACAAAAATATTCTTTTCATTATTATATAATTTCAAATCAATAAATAATTATACAAACACAAATATAACTAAACAATTCAAATATTATTTTATTGGGCAGGTAAAAGAATGTTGCAGCACTAATCTTGCCTGAGTTTGGTGGCATGGGAAAGGCTACCCTTGTTAGAGAAGGATGTAGATTTTCTTTTGTTAAGTTGTTTGACAATATAGCATCAACTCCATATATATATATTGAAATTGTAAAACTCCATATATATATATTGAAATTGTAAGGGTGAAAGAAAGCAAAAACAATTAGGAGAGAAGACCCAACACAGAACATAATGTTAATGTAGGTTACTGGTGTCATTCTATTGAATCCCTTTTCTGTCATTCTAGTATTGGTGTCTTTTCTCCCTGATAAAAAAGATGAAAATACAACAACAATAAATAAATTCCTTATCATCACAAGGATCACTATCAATTATAAATTATTTTAATGAACTGTGATACATGAAAATAAAGAAATGCACGACTATCTGAACATTATTTTTATTAAACAAAACAGGCTAACACATTTATGATAAAATGGACATTGATTTTATAAGGCCCCGCAAGTGAAGAAATGCTTACCTCTCATAGATGAATCCACACGCTCTGATAAATTTCTTCTCCAGAAAAACCCTCGCAATGGCATCTTCGACCATTGTTGGAATCTTCTGCCACGGAGATGAGATGGTCCAACAACCAGACTGGCAGGTCGTCTGTGTTTCTCTCGAGGGATCCATGGATGCAGAGGCTTTGGGATTTAATTTTAAAAACAAAGAAAATCAAAGCAAAAAGCCATTGCAATTCAATTTTAAAATAAGAAAATAAGCGCTAAAAAACAAACAGAATGGAGCTATATCAATGAAATTAAATGATTATCTGTAACCTATAGTCAGAGTGATCGAATCAAAGAGTTGGAAAATAAATTTACCCGCAAGCCAAATGATATGATGGAGGATGTGTCCCTCCCTTGGCTTTCAAATTCAACAGATTCAGAAAATTCAGATTGATCGGAGGGAGTGAGTCCAAATCCATATCCAGTCAGAGACCCCGCTCCCATCTTCAATGTGACCTACTTTACCGCTCCGAGTGGCCACCACCCAGATACCTCTTACAGATGAGTTCACAACAACATGGACTGCAGGCTCTGAGGAATTTATTGTCCAGAAAAACGCTCCCAGTGGCCACGGTTGGCATCTTCTAAGATGGTCATCACCTATGACAGGAGGGATTGCGAATGGAAGTTACGACTCCGTCGAGTCAATTGGGTTTTGTTGATTACTAGTTGCATAACCATCTGCACATAATATTGTTGTGGAGGAGGCACAATATTTTTCAATTTCCTTCTCTCGAACATAAAATTGTGGAGATTTCGTTATATTTTGAAAGCCATTAGTAAGGTCAACACCACCCGGCACAGTCTTCTTAAATCTCCATTCCGAGAACCTTGTGGAGATTTCCGCACCTTTTAAAAAGATTTAGGAATCAGTATGGTGTAACATCCAGCCTGTCTTTTAATGATGAACTGACGCTGTCAAGAAAGAAATCAGGGTCAGAAATGAAACTCAACCCAAAGGTTCATATGCATATATGCATGAGAAGCCTAATCATTAAACACATTGCCTCGATCTCGATTTCGATTTCTTTGGAATGATTGATGATCTTATTAAAAAATCCAAGAAAACAACTAGACACATAGGAAAACACTTTAATTCAATCTACAGAAATGAGCTATGTTAATGAAATTTCTCTCTCATTCATTCAGGTATACCAGAATCATTTACGTGTGATGGAGAGTCGAATCCCTCAGATAGATACGCCACAAGGGATTAACGTTGTCATATAGGAGTGTTTGTGAGTGGTGGATTTGATACAATTGTTGCGAATCCAGATTCCGTTCTATTTATCATCTGTATTCGTTCCCATATAAATGCAACCCACAAGAACATAATCTATTTCAAAACGACATAAAAATTCCCGGCCATCGCTCATATGTCAAGAAAGCTGTGATCTGTTAAAGCAAGGTTTACCTCAAAAAAGCGTGAGATGCTTTTCTTGAAATTTTCGTACAAAGATTTTGGGTTTTATTTTCAAGGAATGCTTTTCAAGAAATTCTCTACAGAACCACGTCATGTATACGCGTCCGTGCAAATTTGGAATGTTATGCTTGAATTTTAATTTTCGGTAAATAGTACATTCTGTAATATTGGCCTACGCCTTTCTCTGTAATTTTGGCCCACTTCTTCTAGCTGCTAGCAATTCAATTGATATTACATGATTAACTATTTCGTATAGAGACGTTTTTCTATTTGTGTGTTAACGCATTCAATGTAATTGACAGCTCGTTATATTTTTCAATTTCTCTCGTAATGCATTCAATATAATTGACCGTCTTCATTTAGCCTCGATATTAATATATTCAAATTAATTTTTTTAAATTTTATTTATTTTCCAATTGAAAATCAATTTTTTTTATTGAATATTATACTTTACATGAAATACTTTATGTAATATAGGTTAGTTTAAGTTTTTTTGTGCTTTTTACTATCAATAATTAATATTTTTTCAAAATTATTATAAGTGACCGAAGATAACTAGTTATATTTATCTATTTCTTTCATTTTTATGTATTCAATAATATATATAGCATATTTTCATTTAGGTTTCACTATATTTTTTACATGTCTTTAATTAGGTTTCAATGGTAATAGATTTACTCTTAAGTTTTATATGCATTTTTTAATTTGAAAATAACAAGTTTTTTATATCAAATTATATATTTATTCTTTCAAATGTTATTGATAACTCAAAGTTAAGATGAAGTCAAAATTAATTAGATCGATAAATATGTTTCTTTTAAAATAGAATAGGGATTCCTAAAATTTAATTTAATTATTAAATATTATTAGATTTATGGTAAGACCATTAAATGTTCTATGGCCTTTTTAGTGGTATATGCAACTCAAGGACTCAAATTTATGTGCAAGGTAGTTATGCTCTTTTTATTGTTTTAATGAAACTGATTAATTAACAAAATATCATATGAGCAAGTTTCATATTTAATGAGTTATGGTTTTTTCGCCATGTGATATTGAGAAGCCATGACTCTGGCCCATGGTATCGTAGCATTCCCTATTTATAGATTAAGAAACTCCTTAATAAAGTGGATATAAATATTCATTGATAAAAATCCTCTTTGGTGCTTTCTGAAATAAATATATGCTTAACTTATAATCATAATCGTAATAATAATAATAAAATAGCTAATTTCATGATTTTTTAAATATTACCATTATGAGATGTATTAACATACACTAGTCATTTAATTAATATAATTGTTCTATTACCTAAACTTCTAATAAAAGTTTGTTATTTTTTTTAATATTGATAATTTAAATACATTTTAAATATTTTAAAGCTACATTAATATTAAAGGTTTTAAATATTTGAAAATACAGTTTATAGTGAATACTCCGGTGTTTACCACTTTTGTTAATGATAAGGATAGTGAGATAAGTTATCTTATTTTGGTTATTGGATTTCTGTGTTTAAATTTTTTTAGTATAGATTCTTCTCAAATAACATGCACACTTTGCTTTGTATAGTTTAAAGTGTATAAATAATTTTGATTTTTTTTTGCTTCTTACTTTCTCTTTCTCTTTTTTTGTGGTTGTAATTTTAGACATATTATGTTAATTTTTATTTTTATTTTTTTTATACAATATTGAACAATTAAAAGTTTATCCTAGAAGACTAGAAAGAAAATTCTTAGTTTAAAGAATGTATTCTTTAGAGAAAAGTTTTCTCCAATCTTGCATCCTTGTATTTTGAAAAAAGCTATAATTTATTCTAGAGCACTATATGATTTAAAAGATTATTTTATTTCGCTATACCATAGCTTATGTACTTGACATATACAAATATATTTGCATGCTATGCATATCCACTATAGAGTAGATTCATTTTCATTTTGAGAACAACTTTGTATTTATACATAAGGTGATGTCGACTAAAAATATCAAAACGTTACATTTTCTTTACTCATGGTTGATGTTGTATTTCACATCAGTACTAGATAACAAGAAACAACTCAACAAGACTACACCCCACATAATAAGAACTTTTAGCAGTATTTTTCCTTTTTAACTAGTGCAACCATATAAATTAAATGACTTGTATACACATTAATCCATGATAAGCATAAAAATCTTACCCCATTATACATATCACATTACCAAGATAAAAATAATCACAAAATATAACTAAATTATAAATTTATTTTAAATATTCTATGACTTTTTTAGTGGTATATGCGACTCAATGACTCAGGTTTATGTGCAAGGTAGTTATGCTCTTTTTATCATTTTAATCAAATTGATTAATTAACAAAATATCATACGATGAAGTTTCATATTTAATGAGCTATGGTTTTTTCGGCATGTGATATTGAGAAGCCATGACTCTGGCCCATGGTATTGTAGCTTTCCCTATTTATAGATTAAGAAACTCTATGTAACGTAGATATAAATATTCATTGATAAAAATCCTCTTCCATACTTTCTGAAATAGATATATTCTTAACTTATAATAATAATAATAACAATACTAATAATAATAATAATAATAATAATAATAATAATAAAACAGTTTATTTCATAATTTTTAAAATTTTACCATTGTGAGATGTATTAACATACACTAGTCCTTTAATTAACATAATTGTTCTATTACCTAAATTTCTATTAAAAGTGTGTTATTTTCTTTAATATTGATATTTTAAATAGAATTTTGAATATTTTGAAGCTACATTAATACTAAAGGGTTTATATATTTGAAGATACATTTTACAGTGAATACTCAGGTGTTTACCACGTTTGTTAATGATATGGATTTGTGTGTTTAATTTTTTTTAGTATAGAGTCTTCCCAAATAACATGAACACTTTTATTTGTATGATTTAAAGTGTAGAAAGAATTTTGATTCTTTTTTCCTTCTTACTTTGTCTTGGTCTTTTTTTGTGGTTGTAATTTTAGATATAATTTTTTAATTTCGTTTTAGTTTTTATACAATATTGAACAATTAAAAGTTTATCCTAGAAGACCACAAAGAAAATTCTTAGTTTAGAGAATGTATTCCTTGGAGAAAACTTTTCTCCAATCTTGCATCCTTTTATTTTCAAACAAGTACAATTTATTCTAGAGCACTATATGTTTTAAAATATTATTCCATTTCACTATATATAGATTATGTACTGGACATATACAAGTATATTTGCATGTTATGCATGTCCACTATAGAGTAGATTCATTGTCATTTTGAGAACAATTGTGTATTTATATATAAACTAATGTCTACCAAAAATATCAGAAGGTTACATTTTCTTTTCCTATGGTTGATGTTGTGTTTCACATCAGTACCGTATAACAAGAAACAACTCAACATGACTACACCCCCCATAATAAGAAATTTTAGCAGTTTTTTTCTATTTTAACTAGTGCAACCATATAGATTAAATGACTTCTATATGGATTAATCCATACATCTCACATTACCAAGATGAAAATAATCATAAAATTTAACTAAATTATAAATTTATTTTAAATTTATATGCCCACATTACCATGGAAATTCTTAACTCAAGTAAATATCTCTTCTTACAATAGCATGGGCCAATAGGATGGCATATCAATACCACATGTCCAATATGATATATGTTGATATGATGTTTTCTATAATTAAACAATTCGGCATCAATTAATTAAAATAGCATAATTGACTTGGAGATAAATCTTAACCGTTGATATGTGAATACTACTATGACTTTTCTAGCATATTCCATGGAGGTTAAATCTCTAACATTCACCTAATAATTGTTAATAATTAAATTAAAAGTGTGAGAATAATATTCTCAAACAAACATGCATATGAATGTAATATGAAAATGTACAATGTAATCATTTAGGGCATGAATTCTCTCCTTTATGACCTAGATTTCTTCTTTATGACTTCTCTCCCTTATACCTTAGTTATCATCCATTACGAAATCTAAGATCATCATCTAGTGAATATGGACTTGTTACAACCAACAAAACTTAAATTAGACATTTATTTGGACAACAAGATAGGGTTGGTACAAGATCATGGATTTTGTATTTTCCCCCTTTTTTAAATATAGTAAAATAAATAAAATAGACACATACCTTGAAAACTGAAAAATATCAATCATAGAAAAAAAAAAGTCATGATCGGAACCATATTCTTCAGAGGATATAACTACTTTGACCATCGATGACCTGATAATAATATGTATATCTCTAGACTGAGATTTATTTTTAGTACTCGTAGATTCATGTTCCCTGTGTATTTCCTTAGCTTGAATTGAAGTGTTGAGTTTCTTATTTTCATGGAAAAGTTGACTAATACACTTTTTAAGACATCGGACAATGAGAAAGTATTGCTAGTACCAATACATGTTCTTAAATTATCCTCATTTGAATGGATTCTGATTCGAGGACTGTCATCACAACAATTTACATCAACACAAAAATCCAAAATTATCTTGGACCCGTGGGCTATTTATTTTTGGCAAGATCTTAGGATGAGCCTCAATGTGGAAAAACTCATCATTTCTAGGACTACTTAATTGTATGTTTTGCCTTTTTCCCGAAACTTTCCTCTGAATTTGTTTAATCTTAACTTTGGATTGAGGGCTTTGTTATGATTGATTGATCTCTTCTTCATCTGTAGATTCTTTAGGTAAAATTTAGGCCCAAAGACTTACCCTGGAGGGTTTCACTTCTCTTTCATCCTTAAATTCCTATTTTCATTCCATATGTCAGACAATAGTACACTTGTTCATGCTTCTAGTTCAGTGAACACCAGTAGGTTTGAGAGTTTTGACATTATTATCATTTGAAGCACAAGGATTTTCTTCATGAACTAATTATTCACAATCATTCTATACTTAATGATGATATGGTTATTGAAAAGGACTGTGAAATGAAGGGTCATGCACCCAAATGGTGTCTAACTAGAATATAGGTTAAATTGTGATGAAAAAGTGATCATTCAGAGTTCTTGTGATGTGACTGGTATTTGCAGGACATTTTAGTTTGGAACTTATATAGATAAAGGGGAAAATTATGTTTATATATGAGAAATGCCATTAAGGACCTTTTGTTATAAATAAAAACCATAATATTTCACTCTTCATAAGTAACATAAAATGCAACAAAAGCACTAAACTACACCATTTATATTTCAGATAGGAAATCAACATACCTTTCTCATGATATCCACAAACATAAATAACTGTAAGTTGCTTCGAGGGAATGTCACACATTGCACAATTTTTAGACCATTTCTCTCTCTCAAAGGGAAGATGAGTAGTTGCTGCAATGAAATCAATATTTGCATCCATCTCTA
>APFE031542753.1:0-12641 GCA_000404065.3 Pinus taeda
CGGAGAGTCAAATCCCAACGGATGGCGTCAGCAGTGCACGGACTAATAAATAAAAGCTTTGAAATTACTTGCCACCATCGGAGAGTCAAATCCCAACGGATGGCGTCAGCAGTGCACGGACTAATAAATAAAAGCTTTGAAATTACTTGTAAACCAGTTTCGATTTTTGTGTTGCCGTAAGGCTTGCCAAACCCGCCAATTTGCTCGGCATCATTGTGTCATCTCCATTCTTCATCCACCGTCTACAACTTCGCTATGGAGCTTCCAACCGCCATAGGAAAAACAATAAATCTATGCTTAAGTCTGCAACACACAGGTTCATTTGGGTGATGTACTATTTTGAAGCTTTTGTCCATAAAAAAATATATTGTCGTGCGTTGATTGAGGTTCGTTGTACCTGACATTTGTGTTTGTTTTTGTTTATAGTACCAACTTCATTCTCTTTTAATAAATGACCGTTTGAGGCCATAAACTCTTAATAAATTTTTCCTAATGGACTGGCGCAAGTTTACATGTGTATTAATTTGATTAAAGTCACATCGATGAAACTTTTCGAATGGACTGAAATACGCTATACGAAAATCTAATATAATATTGTATAGATGCAACTCCGATGTAGGATTTTCTTTTAATATGAGCTAGGTTATATTATAATTCTGAAAGAGAGGAAAAGTTAACATTATTTATAATTTAATGATTAAATTGAGAAACTTATTTTTTTGTTTACCAAGAGTGGTACTTGATCATGAATATAGGAGTTGGAATTTTGGATAGTTATTCACTGACATAATCCTGGTAGTAATTTAAGTAAAAGCAATTTTAAATGCGGGATAGAAGTTGTACAATGATCAATATAGTTTTGCACACTTATAATTCCATACAATTATATGAACACAATCATATGAACATGATCTATGGTCCTATAGTTGTATTGGCAAATTTATACAATAATGTGGATGGTTTGTATAATTGTTTTTATAATTTATATCAAGAAGATTGAGCTACACGTTTTTGTATGAGGATCATCCTTCTCACTCACCCTACAAAGAATTACAATCATATGAACATGATGTATGGTCATATAAACATGGTCTTATAGTTGTATTGGCAAATTTAGACAATAATGTGGATGATTTATATAATTGTTTTTATTCTTCATATCAAGAAGATTGAGCAACACGTTTTTGTGTGAGGATCATCTTTCTCACTGAGCTTACAAAGAATTCAGATTTGTTTATGTGTGAAAGTCATGTGGGAAGATATGATAAATACCCTACTTATACATTTCTTAAGTTTTCTAGAAACAACGCACCAAAAATAAAATCTTTAAATATTTATAATAAATACAAAATTTATATTTATTTTTAATATATACATTTTATATATCAATTCTTTATCAAAAAAATACATTATTCATTCTTGTAAATAATTTTGATTTTTTTTTAATTTCTTAAGAATATTATTTTCACACATAAGCCCATGTCATTCTTGCACAATAAACAAAAGTGACATGGTGACAATGTGCAAAAAAAAGAGGAGTCGTGATATTGTGAGCACATGGCCCGTGTTTTGTAATGTAACTTAATGGTTAAATACACATAATGTTGGTTCTAATTCATTGATATGGTTATTTTATTTATTATTTTTCAATGTATTTTTTAAGCTACTATATTAGTCAAAAAAAATATTTATTAAAAAATATCATTATTATTTTGATAAATGATTAATTTTTTTTTAGATTTTTATATATTAGTTAAGTTTTATTTATTAAACTTTGAATCAGGGTGTCTATACAGTAGAGGGATAAATTAATCGCCCTCGTGATTAACGCGTCCAAAGCATTCACTATGAGGGAATGACAATGCCTCAAGCATGCCCCTTTGTCTGTACATAATCTGAGAGATCGCAATGGTGGCAAGCTCCTCTCAACTCAGCATTTATGGCCCATCAAGTTCTGTTACACACCTCCACCTAATGGCAGTAATGACTTGCCTATACAAAATGTTAAGAATGCCAAAACCATGGGCAACAGAAGGTAGAAACATTATTTACAACATCCCTTCACAATGGTTATAGTGAGGGAGTGCGGCAAGCCTCATTAGGGAAGCAGCGGTAGAGGTAGGCCGCCTCTCCCTCCCTGGCACATCTAAGGCACTGAACAATTTGATGATTACATCCCCCATTGTTATCGACGCCTAATTGCAGACCTGGAAGCCCGAGAGATGGGAATCACCAACGATAATGTATAGTCTCTCCGCAATCTACAGGGTCACCACCTTATAGACCAATAAGATGCTACTATGGTATTAGAGGGTTAAGATGCTACTATGGTATTAGAGGGATGTGTTTGGGACCTATACTTTTCACATTCAACGTGCCCAAGCTGGGCTGCAAGCCATCGTTGGTGCTTCAACTCTAGCATACTTCCTTGTTTGCAAACAACTCCTCTTCACAGAGCCCTATGGATTCTACCTCGCAAGATACGAGGCCCTATAGGCAGCATATGCTTCACACTTAGGGCCAATCCTCATCTAGGCCTCGACAACAACGCAGTACCATGGAGAACATTCTTGCGGATCCTGGAACATCTGGTAGTAAGGAAGCTCATACAAGTGTCCCAAGCGGCATCATCCATCCTCTGCCTACAATGCACCAACCATCAGTTAGGCACTCATTGCCTATAATGCGTCATCTTCTAGTTGGGCAACCTCCACCAACTGAGCACCCTCCACCGATGATGAGGACTACTACAGACCAATGCCTATGGAATGGGAAGATACTCCTTAGCTCAAGCATCACAAGGATAACCCCAGGAAGTAGCACTTGGCATTGCTTAGGCTTCCATTGCTTAGGCTTCCATTGCGACTAAGATCATTTTGAGGCTTTTTCCCTTCTATTGTTTTTTTTTATGATATAAATTATACAAGTGGTCATCTAATTTCCCTCACAATGGCATATAGTCCTCCCTGCCACAATTTTGTGACAACTAGCCTATTTTGCTTATGGCGCAATCTTGTATATGGCTAGCCAAATCCCTCCAAACATGTAATCTTTATACATTTTCTACAATGCGAAGATGTCTAACTTCATATATATATATACACACATAGTTTTGTGACAACTAGCTTATTTTGCTTATGACACAATCTTGTATATGGCTAGCCAAATCCCTCAAAGCATGCAAACTTTGTACATTTTCTACAATACAAAGATGTCTAACTTATATATATATATATATAAAGTAAAGTGAACCACTTAACAAAGAGAATTTAATTAGATTCACATAAAATTTAAGCATATTTTTTTCTCTTATAAACATGTCAACTATCTTAGGGAAGTAATGGAACTGAAGACGTGGAAGTGAGTAGCTAAGATTTTATAGTGGTTGTTGTTCATCCCCTTTATGTCGATCATTTTTATTGTAGATCAGGGTTTCATTCGTGGTTGGGTGCAGATTTTTTCAATTTTCATGATAGCTTTGGATTTTTTCCATTAAATCAGGGTTTGTCTTGATTTGCAGTTGGCTCAATTTACTATTAGCTCGGTAATTATTTTCTTGTTCCATGTGTTCCCAACTTATTGGGGTCTTTCATGTTGTCGGACTACGATCTAGTGTTGTTTCTCCAAATCTTGAGTGACTAAGACCATTGCTTGTTCAATGGGTCTCCAAAGCAGATTTGTTGAAAAGGATGAATCAATTCTCTCCCTTGATTTGGGAACTTTCTCCTCTGAGAAGAATAATGTGACTACATTGAAGGAAACATGATTAATTGGTAAGTATATTGGCCCTTGCCCTAACTATAATTATGTTTTAGAATGGGTCTCTATTAATTGGGTAAATTGGGAGCTTGTTAGTATTTTCTATCATGGAAGTAGTTATTATACTTTTCTTTTTTAAAACAAGGAGGATAGAGATCAAATATACAAATATTGATATTTTTTCAGGGACACTATAGGAATGTTTATCACCCATTGATCTCTAGATTTCAACCCCATGATGGAAATTTCTTCTACACCTGCGTGGATTAGATTGTCATATATTCCCCTTCTTTGCTAGGGTGAAGGTATTTTCAAGGCTATATGATTTGTGAATTGTCACGGATATTCCACTAGACAATTCATTATAGCAAATTCGATAATAATATATTAAAATTATGAAATTTTACACTATTAGAGTTTTATTAAACTTATAGATATGTAAATTTCATTGTAACTAGTACCTGCATGCAAATGGAAATTACGCAGAAAAGTAAAGAACGACAAAATAGGTTCACGCACACACACACATAAGACATGGGATATGCTATGGGAAACCCTTTCGAGAGAAAACCCAGCTGGAAGGTGAGGTCGCTTCGCTCTCTTTCTTTGTCTAGAAAATAAGGTTGCAGGTACAAAGAAATAATGCATGTGGTATGTGGGCTACTACAGTGCACAAATCATCTATGTTTGCTCTATCTCCTATCTCTCTTGGCTATCTTTGCTCAACTATGGAACAAAATGCTCTCGAAAGAATGGAATGTTTCTTCCTCCTAGTGCCTCGGTTATAACGCAACCCAATAGCCTACTAGTGGTTAAGTTTGACTACATTAACTCTTAACTAGAGTTACAATATAGACTCTTCTAGAGTCTTTTACATCAAAAACATGTGGCTAGCCCCTTTTCCATGAATAATGGAGGCTGATGCGGCATCCTCTTGAACTATATGTGTGAAAACAGGAAGGTCAACTTCTAAGTGGCATAACTTTTGCGTACAAACTTTGATTGATGCACTTTTTTCATTGTAGGAAATATCTTTGTGTGTAGAATAACATGAAAAAACGTTGTGCTCAAGCAAAAAAGTTTTACCCCCAAAAAAACATCGTTTGATGCCTCAAAATGCTCCTAGAATGTTTCAAACCCCGTTTTTCCAAACTCAGTCTCGCGAGTAAAAATGGTCATGTGAGTTGATTACTCCACTCTTTTCCACTATGAATGCATCGATATGTATGAAAAACAATATAATGATCCAATTCATATCACTATAGGATATAAATTGGGCTGATTTATTTATACTGGTGTAGATAAGGAGAATATCTTCTCTTATGCCATCATTTACGTTGGGTTTTTCAAAAGGCCTTCCCAAGGTTATTCAACTTAACTTGGATAGTTGGTACCATCTCCAAAGCCCTAGATTATGAATAAGTTCCCTTTAAATGTAATTCTTGCCATGAGTATGGGAGCTTTGCAAAAAGTTGTCCTAAGGCTCCAACTTATCATCATTCTTCTAATCATTTATTGTCTTCTCGTACTAATGATGAGAAAGGAGCATTCAAACTAGTAACAAGAAAACACAAAAAGCAATTAACTAAGAGGAAACATGCTAGCAAGCATGAATCTCATCAACGTCCTCCCACCAATAATAGATATGAAGTTTTGAAGTTCTGAATGGTACAAAGTATGGGTGATGAGGCCCAAGTTGATAAATCATTCCTAGATTAAGTGTCTCCAAAGAATATTAATTCATTTGTTGAGGAAAAATTTGCATCCAACGATACTTACAAAATCCCTCTTACAGAAAAGAAAGAAGTTGCAACAGAGGATGAGGAGGAAATCAAACCCCACTCTTCTTCTCCTTCCTACTAAGATGTGTTAAAAAATAATATGTGTTCTTCCCCTCCTTTAAGTAGAATTTGGAAAAATTAAAACAAGAAAGCCCTGAAATTTGGTGTCGAGAACTCTCTTGCCTCCCGTGGGTCTAACAATGAGTCAATTTCTCTCAAATCTTAAAAGTGTTTTGTTTTTGCATCATCATGTGCAAGAAATTTGTAAGAATCTACTCATGTTCTCAAGAAACGACAGGTGCAAGCTTTAGGTGGTTCAGTATTGGATCTTTGCCCCTCTTCTTTTTTTGGGTGAATTATGAGTTTTAGCTCCTTTCTTTTTAGATTCGTGGAAGAAATCTTCTTTGTAGGAGTCACTTTGATGTACTTGTTGCATATTCCCAACGCAATTTTTTATTAATACAAACTCTCTCTCTCTCTCTCTCTCTATATATATATATATATATCGTTTGAGTAGTTGTAAGATGGGGCACTATTTTCTTTATTTTTATTTTAATAAGTGATAAATAACTGAGGAATTGAATTTGTAATATATTATTATAATAATTTTAAATTGTATTGTCAACATAACCTTGTATACCAAAGAAAGAGGGACCTAGTCGACCTCTTCTCCCTTCATAATGGGAGATTGAAAAGCAACACCTAGCCATGAGACCATACCAATTATCAAAAACCACCATGGGACAAGAGACACGAGACTGGAAAGTAGAAACAAAATGACATAGAGAGGGGTGGGAGTCAAGGTCGAATGGGAGGGAAACCAAATGAAGGGACCATGGAAAATAAAGGTAAACACGAGAAGAAAAACTAAGAATATAAGAGTCCAAAAGGGGAGGCCATGTGGAAATGAAGACTACACTGAGGCTTAAAAACCAACTCAAAATCCCATATAATAAATCCCCACCAAGAATAGCAAGCCTAAAGAGGGAAAATAAAACCAAAATTGTATGAAATAGAAATTCCTATAAAACACTAATATCATCACATCTGTGACCGAGGAGAAGTTCAAGATGGAAAGGAAGAAAAATGTGAACTTGTGACTCCCTCTTTACAGTTGCAGTGCACCCGAAGTGGCATGTCCTAAGCTGACTAGATACCAGCTGAGAACAACTACCAACTCTACATGTAAGTCTAGCTGCATCCACCAACTAGCATTGGTTCACCTAATTCCTAAACTTTCCTTTCCTACGAATGGTAATTCTACAAAGGACAACAATTTCCCACTAGATCCGCATAAATGGAAACCCCCATGCAACTATATAAATTGTTGGTTGCCTTTCCTTATCAACATTCCCCGAATCAGTTTCATCATATGCCATTGTCCAAATTCATTCATGATTACCACCCATTGGCTCCTCAAGTTTACATGCAGGATGGGTTGTCCTTCTCTAGACTCCCATGCATCTACAACCATCGCCTTCAACCTCTCCCAGCACAACGCAGACTATGTCACAGTTGCAGGTGTACTATCAACCATGCAACTCTTCCTATTTTCATTAATTTCTTCACACTCATTTCAATTAGCGGTGGTTTCCCCACCGTATGAGCACCCTCCTTAGGGGATGAATAATTTAAAATTTAAAATTAATGCTATTATTTAAAAATTTAAACGAGAAAAAAATATTTAAATTTTATCTATTAATATTTTAAACTAATATTTTTATATCTTTATTTTATTTTTATTTTTATTATAACAATTAAAAAACTTTGTGTTGTGCACAATTTGGCTATGAGGAAGCTTTGGCAGTTGCTTTTCTCCCGATATCCTGCTTTGATTGGTTCCCATGACCCCTCTAAAGTCCTCTACAGGGGGGCCAACCCCCTCCTCCACCTAATCCAGCTCCAATCGCATTCTTGTCTGTTATTTCATATCTCAACCCAGCTTGTGATTACTCCTCTATTTCTAGATTTGTTAAACGATTAGACTCCATATATGAGATTGATCAACCCCTGACCATTCCTCGCAAGGCATCTCTCTCCCTTACTGAGCGAGGATTGGTCAAGCAATTCGTTAGTCTCTATCCTTCTCCAAAAGTTGTGCAAAAATAGCTAGAGAGAAAATGGTCTCAAAAAATCAAAGGAAAATTCTCGGCTCGCTTTTGCAGAAGAGGATACTTCACCTTCTATTTCAAATCCAAGGAAGATAGAGACTTAATCTTCAGGAATGGATTGTATTCCTTAGATTCGAGGGGTCTCCACTTGAATAGATGGACCCCAAGTTTTGATCCTAAACTTGATATCCCTAATGTTGTGCTAGTCTAGGTTTGTCTCCCTCACCTCCCCCTTCCCTCCTAAGGGGACGAATCAATAAGAACCACACTAAATGCTATCGAAAAATATATAGATCAGAGTGAACCAAAGGAGAACATGCGTGCATGCGCAAAGATCTATGTAGAAGTCAATCTGTCAAGAGGACTTCCTAAAGCAATGAAGCTTAGGGTTGATAACTGGATGCATATTCAATAACTAGACTATGAACAACTACCCTTCAAATGCAAAGTATGTCATGAAAATGGACACTTCACCAATAAATGTCCAAAACATTATGCATCTCAATCTTAAGAGGCTTGAGATGAACAATGGGAAACAATCAGACGTAAAAATAACAACCCCAACAAATATTCAAAACAACTCGAGCCTTCACACCCTCACCGTGCATCCTTTTCACCTTCTTCTTCAAATGCCAACCCCTTGCCTCAATCTAGGGACTCGATGCCCAACTCCTCTAATACCTTTGGAATTTTAGCCAATGGACTCATTCTCAGGGAAAGGGAAAGCATCGAAATAACCTCAAAACCAATCAAGGAGAGTGAAGGGCTCTACAACCCCTTTGTAAGGTAAATAATGAATCAAGTCTCTTGGAATTGCATAGGCCTTGGGAATGTTACAAAAATAAATGGAATAAAATAAATGATAAGATCAGGAATCCCATAGTCCTATTAATCCAAGAGACAAAGCAAGCAAGGAATAAATGACATCCATAATCAAGAAAATTTCCAATTATTTCAAAGAGGTAATAATCAACGCTCAAGGTGCAGTAGGAGGAATATGCATTGTGTGGAGTCACACAATTATGGACATCCAAAATATCCACAGAGATCAACACTAGATCAAGATAGATTTTCATAGGAAAGTAAGTGGAAAAACTTACACAATCTACAACATCTACACCCTTGTGCACTATAGAGACAAAGAGCAATGTTGGAACTCTCTAACAACCAAGATAAAAGCATATGGTGGCCATTTTGTTACACCAGGCGATGACTTCAACCTTGTTATGACCATTGAAAAAAAAGGTGGTTTGTACCTCTGTCATCCAAGTAGAGACAAGCTAGAAACTATTATGATTGATCACAACATTACAAATGTCAAATGAAAGAATGACATATTCATGTGGAGCAATAGACGAATAGGATTAGGCAATATCGAAGAAAGGTTGGACAAATTCATTATCTGTAGAAATTCCTTGCAAATTCAAACTATTATTTGTAATTTATTAAAACAATAGACTTGAATCTACTATACTCATCAACAGAAACAATTAAACAATCGCGAAATCACGAAGCATACAAGAGAAAGAATTAAGTCAACGCATTACACAATGATTTCCTGGAGAAAGCCACAACTTAAAACCCCTACTATCTGTAGATTGCATTATTTATAAAATATGAGAAGATTACAATGATTTTCTCAATCCTGAGCAACCTCTGCACTATCTCTATCTTTTCCATTACTTCCTAGACAAGCCTTGGCCAATACTTAACCATTTTTTGCTTGCCCAATTCCTTATTTTCTTGTGTTGTCTCTGTTTAGTCAATTTAGTGTGTCCTAAATTGCTACATTAATTATCAATCCGGGATTTGTAAACTGATGAAGTGCGGCGCACTATATGTGCAAGACAGCCTCTTTCTTACTTTTTATCAATTTTATCTTGTTTTTGGGGGTTTTATCTTGGTTTGTCTCATAATGCAAATGATAATCCTATTCCTAAGTTTTAAGAATGCTTTCGAAGGCAAGTTTGGGTATATATTTTAAGGCAATTATGTCCTCTATAATGATTTCCATAACTTAACATTTCAGAAGGTCTTAAAACATACTAGTGATGAAATTAATACTTGAACAAAAATTAAAATGTGTTGCTATTCAAATCAAACAAATAATGAACTACTAATCATGAAATCATTATCTCTGCTGCCATTCTAAATACAGAAAGAAAAATGAGTTAAGCTACTGCACTCAACAAATCAAAAATTGCAAACTAATAAAAGTAAAATCAATTCACTTCATTCATAGTTCGATAGCTCGCCAAGTAGTCGAAGCTATGGCTCTAGAGATAACGTCAATGATATGAGGAATTTGATATCTAATTGCAGAAAAGTAAAGCTAAAATCAAATCACATCATTCATAGTCTGATAGCTCGCCAAGTAGTCTAAGCTATGGCTCTGGAGAAACATCAATGATATGATGGATTTGATATCTAAACTAACTGAAAAATAAAAAAAACAAAAAAAACAAACTGAAATCAAAGCATAACTGAAATTGAAAAGCTAAGAAAAACAAAGTCAGCAGAGAGGCTAATCTCATGTCACTAGTTATTGTAAAAATTGTATGAAAATGCCCGGGTCTATTCTATCCTGAAACACACACACATTGATCAGTGTTAGCAACAATATACAAAGCTTGAAAAATCATGTACAAGAATGAAATGTTAATATCATAACAAATGAAATATACACAGGTGGATAACTATGAAATATGTGCAATGGAAATAAGGAAACGACACATAAAAACTTTACAGAAATAAGGAAACGAAACCTCAGCCAGCAGGGGCCCTCTGCACAGCCTTGGTCAACAAGCTATCAGCCTAGAATTACGCTCACACAGTCATATATAACAGAGTCCGATTATATTGCAAAACAGAGGAAGAATCCTCTCGTTACAACAACAGGACCAGTTCACGGCATAGTACAAAGACTAACAACAAAACGACAACAAAAACTAACTAACTCTATGTGTTTGCAAACGCGTTATTTATAGGGAAAATTACATAACTGTTTTATTATGAAACAACTTCAACAGAGGACACGTAAAAAGACAACATCCATGAGTTTAGCATGATGGTTGCCGAGATCATTCAATCTATCAAAAGATGGTTGTTGGATCTACGTCGTGGAGGCAATCTACAGCTGTCAACATGACCCCAGGGATCTAGGAACGGCCTCGGACCCTTCACGTGTTGAAAAACAGAGACTTGTTGCCATAGGACTCCTTCATTTGACCACCGTTGACCGCTGCTTTTCTTAATGAATCCGGCTAAACTAATAGGACCTGATCGATGTTCAGATCATTCATGAACTGCCCACGTGCCTTTTTTTGCTTGATGACACCTGCAACCTAGAGTTTAACAAAAACAATTGCAGAAAGTTGAATCAGCTGCGGAAAGTGGCTGCATTCCGCAGCTAATGAGCAAACTCTAATTCAAATAGCAAACACAAAACCATAGTTAGAAAACCACTTAAATGCTCTTTTAGAATCAATATGCAATGATCTTTGATAGCTTATGAGGTACTGGTGAGGGGAAAAAGTCTAGGAAAATGTGTAGGAGAGATGTAGTTTCAGGGCTCAACATACCTCCACTGTGAAGGTGTTGCATGTCCCCATGCAACCAAAACTTTGACCATCCTCCCTTCAGTTCATGTGTTCTGAGACCTCTGCTAACACATCCAGCCTTCTTCTCTTCTTTCTGGGTACCACTGTCATCCTAAGCTTTCTCATTAGGCACCTGAATTTCAGGTTGATAAGAGCTCTGCTCAACCTCCTGCTCTTTTTCTTCAATTTCCTATTCTTCTTCTGCCCAGCCCAAGATGCAACATGGTGTTGTCGTGAATAATTTTATCCAACCTGCTTTGTTCCTTCAATGTTTCATTTTCTCTTTTGATGTGTCTATTTAGGACCTCCAGTTCAAAAACTTCCTGTTTTAGCGATTGGATTAGAGCTTCCTGTGCTGCATTAGGCAAGGTAGATGAAGTGCCTGGATCTGTGGCAGTCTTCTCCAACGACTCGATATAGTCATACATTTCCTGCTGGTTTGGATCTATCTCAGGTGTAGTCTTTCTTGGGTTGTCCCCAAAATCTGGCCCAAGCCAATGAGTCTGAAATTAATCTTTGAAATCTTTGAACTTGCAATCAAATAGCAATGCCCAATCTCCTTCTTGAAACTTTTTCTCTTTGATGTATTTGTCATGCCACTTAGCTCTTTGATACTGAACTAGATTAGTTCTTAGGATTGCTTCTTGTCTGATCTCATCTAGTTCATTCAACTGCTCCATTCTATGCTTTTGGGCTTCTGATTGATCCATTCCCAACTGAACTGCCATCTTGAAAGTTTTAACTTGGAACTCAATGGGGAGCAGGACTTATTTCCCATAAACAAGTTCATAGGGAGAATGTCCTGTTGTATTCCTCCTTGTGGTTCTGTAGGCCCATAAGGCTTCAGGAAGCTTTTCTGCCCAATCTCTTCTTGTGTAGATGAACAGTCTTGGTAATGATACCTTCAAGAACTTTGTTTGTAGACTCCACTTGAACATTTCCTTGCGGATGGTAAGGAGTAGATTTTCTGTGCTTGACTTTGTATTCTTCCATTAGCTTCTCCACCAGGTTGGATGTGAATTAACCTCCTTGATCTGTCACAATTTTCTTGGAACACCAAAGCAAGTAAAAATATACTCATAAAGAAAACTAATAACTGAATGCTCAGTAGCAGAAAATAATGCTTTGGCTTCTACCCATTTAGTGACATAATCAGTACATACCAATATATACTTTCTTTGTTTAGATGGTGGGTTAATAGGTCCAATGAAGTCTAAAGCCCATTTTTTAAAGGGTTCGATGAGTACCTATGGCTGCAATGGCATTTCATTTGAAAGGGTAGGTTTCCCTACTCTTTGGCAGCTATCACACCTTTTGACATATTATTTTGCATCTTTGAAGAGGGATGGCCAATAATATCCTAAAGAGAGGATTTTATAGACTGTCCTTTT
>APFE031542761.1:4063-32491 GCA_000404065.3 Pinus taeda
ATAAATGCATGTTTAGAGAAGGATTGCTCTTAATTTTCTTGTTTGTCACTAGAAAGTCTTAGGCTTCTAGGGAGGTTGGTTTTGTTCGCAAGATTAACTCTTTCCGCATGACAGGGGTCACAATTCCCGTTTGATTGGTAGCTTTGTTAAGGTATTCTTTTATATAAATGCAGACTTTATGTGCCAAATGTACTAGCGATGAAAGATATGATTTTACAAGAGATGCACAGGGTGCGATCTGTTGGTCACCCTAAACACGAAAAAAATGACAATAATAAAAAATCAATTTTATTGGCTAGGATTAAAAAGGGAAGTGGTTAATTATATAGCAGTATGTATGGAATGTGAACAAGTGAAAGCCGAGCTTAAACACCTAGTTGGTTTGCTTCAACCAATTCCCATTCCTAAGAGGAAGTGGGAGGGTGGTGTCAATCAATTTTATCACTGAGGTTCCTATAAATGCAAAGGGGCATGATTCTATAATGGTGGTAGTGGAAAAAATTACAAAGTTTGGTCATTTTATTCGAGTGAAATCAATGCACAAGGAAACAAATATTGCAGATATTTATATGCAAGAAATTTCCAAGCTTCATGGGGTTCTTAAGGCAATAATTTCAAATAGAGATCCAAAATTTACATCCAACATTTGGACCGGTTTATTTAAAGGGATGGGTACCAATTTAAATTATAGCATAGTGTACCATTCAAAGCCTGATGGACTGACAAAGCAGATAAATCATATTATTGGAGATATGTTACAAATGTATGTGATGGATAAACCATCCAAATGGGAGGACTACCTTCATTTGGTAGAGTTTGCATATAATAAAATATACCGGGCATCATTAAAAATGAGCTTGTTCAAATATTTGTACACAAAAAATGTAATAGTCATGTGAGTTGGAGTCACTGAGTGGATAAAATTATGATTGATTTGGAGTTGCTCAAGGACACAGGGGAGAAAATAGTTAAAATAAAACAAAATTTGAAATCTTCCCTAGATAGGTGGAAAAGTTATGTAGACAACAAAAGGACAGGCAATGAATTTAAAGTCAGGGAGCATGCATTCCTGAAAGTAAAAGCAAAGAAGAGCTCAATAAAAGTCGCTAACTATGCCAATTTGGTAGGCATATATTGTAGGCCATTTGAGATCCTGAGAGGTTAGACCCCATTGCATATAGGATTGCATTGCCTGCATCTCTGCATGTTCATGATGTCTTTCATGTTTCATTGCTTAAGAAATATGTTCCTGACACTAATCATTTTATTGATTGGAAAATGATTCAGGTAGAACCCGAGGGAAACTTCCATGTACAACTGATGCATATCTCGGAAAACAAGGTCAAAGTTCTTTGGAATTGATCCATAAGAATGGGAAATGTGTAATGGACCATGATTAGTCCCAAACATGCGACTTGGAAGGAAGAGCAAGTCATTAGGGTAGAATACCCTCACCTTTTTGGATGACATATTGCATCTGTACATTTGTATATACAATGCATAAAATAATGGGGGGAGGAATGTCATACCCCTACCTATTTAATCATGTAAATATATGTACGTGTGACATTAGGTTTGTGGGATGGATGTTTTACTATGTGGCCTATGTGCCCATGTATTGACATTAGATGGTTTTTGGGGCTAGTGGCCTATATGTTTTTATGTTGCGCCCTTGCATCCTAAGAATTTTAGGATGGATTTTGGTCAATATTTTTTTTTTTTCTTAGGATGCATTTTTTTGCTCAATTTTATTTATTTATTTATTTTCCACCAAAAGGGGGGGGCGGGGGTGTACAAAAAGAAAAAGAAAAAAGAAAAAAGAAAAAAAAGAAAAAAAAAATTGAGCAAAAAAATGCATCCTAAAGATGCATCCCAAGATTTTTATTTTTTTTGAGCAAAAATGCATCCTAAAATTCTTAGGATGCAAACGCCCCATCTTCTATTGAAACCAAGGGTGAAGATCCATCCTTTGGGTCCCAACCCTGCTCCTAGCAGGAGAGAACTTGAGCCGGTGTCTTGCTAACCTGCTGGTTTGGACCCATCGCGGTAACTTTTCGCTGGCTAGCTAGGAAGGTCACGATGTAAATATTGTAAATTTGTATATATTTTTATAAATTAATAAAATAAGGTTGGCTACAGAGCCCACTCCATGGAAAGAATATGGGGGATGAAACTCCGAGGAAAAATGGTAACAAATGGGTTTGTTTTGGTAAAAAGTGTTCCCTGGGGCCCACATGGCTTTAGTGAGTGCTGCATGGCCAGGAATGCCACATGGTTGGTTAGGGCCATGAATTTATAAATAAGTGTAGGTTTTTGTTATGATTATGGATGGATGGGTGGATTATTATTTTGGTTTTGGATGATCCAGTGGTGGACTTAGGAAGCTGACTCTGAGAATGGAGGGTTAGTGAAATCTAGGGTGGACTCTGGAATTGATTAAGGTGTGGTTATTAAGTTAAGCATACCTAGGGATGCCTTTGGTTTTTATGGTGCTCCAAATCAGCTCTGGGAGCTTGGTGGCTTGGAGGGTTTGTTGGGACTAATCATGGCTTGGTTCCATGCAATTTTGGCGAGGAAATCAGTGTCAGTTTGTTGCCCTGGAGGGTGCTTGGAGCCCTGGAGTAGCATTTATGTTGGGTTAACGCCTTGGTAGTTATCCTGGAGGGTGCCTAGAGCCTTGAAGCATCATGTTTGTTGGGTTGGCACCTTGGCCATGGATGTGTGGTTGTCTTTGGTTACTGCTTCCTTTAGAGATTCTCTCCCAACTAGGTAGGTGACCGATGGTTGAGTTCATGAACCACCTGGTCTATGGCTGGGAGGAACATGGAGACCCAACAACCAGTCATCTATTTTCTCTATATAAGTGTTGAAATATTGTATTTAGTTATGAATTGTACAAAGTGTTTCATTAAATGTTCTATGTTTCCATTGTATTCTGTTTAATTATTTTTATGCATAATATATTTAATTGCACGACATATAGTGATGCATGACATGATCAATAAAAGTATTTCCAGGTCCATGTTCAAGGGTTGGAAAAAATAATATATACATGCTTCCTTAAATATTTCCATAGCTACTAACTAGATTTTGCAATACTATTGAGGTAGTGTCACCTAGTTGGGGGCCATAGACACTATCGAGGTAATAAGGGTGCTCTCTTGTGTTTGGATCATAAAGGTTTATGGTAGAAATGCTATTTTGAGCTTGGGGAGCAAGATGTAGGGAGGGCGAGTGTGAGTGAAGACAATTGTGTTTGCAACCAAGCACATGTTTAATGCCTTGAAATTATTTCCATAACACTCCATCGAGGTAGCTTGGTGTTTGGAGGAGAATCTAAAGTCGATGTTCAGTGAATGTGTTTAGGTTCCATTCCACCTATGTTGTCTTGGATGAGAAACACACGACTTTTTTCTTCTGGGTTCATTATATTCATATTCACATTTTTCTACACGAGCACTGAGCTCAATGTTAACTGCATAATTCTAAAAGAAATTTTTAACTTTCGACAACAAAATAAATTGAACAAAAACAAAAATATTTTTCTTAAAGAGAAAGTTTGAAATAAAAAAAAAAAAAAACTTGAGAACTTAAGGTATACCTCACTTCTTCAAATCTTCGAACCAACTTTTCTCTGTAGAAACTCATAAGTTTTGAAACAATAGAAGAATTTCATATCTAGTCCTTGTACTTATAGATGCAAAATATTTATATATGTTATATATTTTAATTTTTAATTTCAATTGAGCTGACATTTTATTATGTTTTAGTATTTTTATTGTGCCAAAATTCTAATGTTTACACTCATTTACAACCACTACAACATCTCCCCCATACCAGGCTTTAGAGCACATCTTAGTGCAATAACACTAAGGACATTAAAACTTTGATTTGAGTCTATTTATTTCTCTCTTTTTCTTCTCCAATAATTTGTCAATGTTTGAACCATTCTTTAGAAGACCAGATATAGATATGATATGATTCTCCAAATCCTTAATTAGCTTTAGTTTTGACATCTAAACTTTTATTCCTTAACAAAACATCTTGCCTAATTACCATTATTTGGAGCCTTTTAACTTTTTTCTAACAACTGTATATGTCTTCTAGCAACTATATCCCTTGTTCATTTGTGCCATTCTATCATATCAATGACATTTATTTGATTCAAATATACTCTAGCAGAGGTTGTTTTAGACTCCAAAAGACTGGTTCCTTTCTTTGATCTAGTTAAACTACTAACAAATTGAATATATTTTTATCAAAAAATAGTTGAAGATATAAATCTAGGTCTTGAAAACTCTTCGAGACTAGATTGTAGATTTTTATTGGCTTTTTTATCCAACTTTTATGAAATTATTTCTTTTTTTTGTTAGGATCTTTTGTATATTCAAAACTGAATATTTCACCACAACAGAGAGATAATGTACTATTGACGATGAAAACATCACAATTGGATCATCATATTTATTTTCATGAATTTCATTTAACACGATATGCACCTAATAAAAAATTACTTCGTTCATTATCTATCAAGTTTCCTCTGTCAAGTCCTCCATTTTGGTTATTTTTCAATTTAATCATCAATGAAAACCTGTTAAATATTTTATCTTGGGAAGGTGTTATAGCCTTGAGAGGTGTCACTAGGGATAGGAACATAGAGAAATGAATTATCTCCAAGCCCATGTAAATTTTGTTAAGTTTCACCTAGGGAGAATGCCTTAATTAAGTCAATTAGTGATTTTTAAATATTTCTTAAGTTAAAACTTAGGGAAAGTGGTTGATTAATTGATATTAGTTGAGATAATATTGATTTTCTTCTAGAAACTTCTTCAAAATTTCTATGATCTTAGCCATTGATTGGGACAAAACTTCTAATCTCGGCCATTCATTTTTGAATGAGAGATTATAAAAGGAGGTCGATGGGTAACATTGGAGATCATTGAGTTGAGTTGAGTTGGGTGAGATTTTAGAGAGATGCCAAGAGGGTTTCAACAATATTTATTGGCTCAAAAATGAGAATTGATATAAGTTCACCCAGTGTATCAGCGTGTTGTTGCTACTACAACACCCTCCAAATTTTTTCTATATTCGAATTTTGGAGCCTACCTTCTGTCATGTGACGTGTCGCTTTTGGTCATCACGTGTCATTTTATGTTTCTATGCATGTTTCAAGTGTCTATGCTCCTTCCTAAGTTTTGTTGGATCACTAAGAGAATCAATTGTACACTTTTGAGTCATAGTACACTTCATAGTCACAAAACGACACTTATTGGTTGCAACAGCACATACCTTGTTTGTTTCACTTGGAGATTATTTGGGAATTAGGGTTTTGATGTATATTTATGAGTCATGGTTCTTGTCTAAGTTTTTCTAATGAGTTGAGAATCATGTTTGTAGGAAAAAAATGTAATAATAGGGGAGGCGGGGGGGGGGGGGCGGGGCGAGGAGGGGGAGGGGCAGGCACAATAAATCAATATTATGGCTAATTTAAACTTTTATGTCAATTTTCATTTAAGATTCAAACTTGGCATTTTCTAAATGAGAAACCATTAAAAAATCATAGCATTATCCATATGAATAAACACAAGCACACACATCATCTGGTGGAAATGGTGAAAATTTCATCAATATCCTAGAACAAATGTTGTCCAGGGTACAAAGCAAAATTAAAGGAACTGCTGGTTAAAAATGGATGGGTTATGGGCTTGATTGAACGGAGTTCAATGAAAAATTAAGGAAATACAGGTTTCATGCCAAGTGTTTGGAAAAAAATTGGAGGACGAGAATGGTATAATTACCCCCAGAATTAGATTACAGTTGCTAGGAAGGCTTGGTGGTGGTAAGTTTGGTTCTAATACGGGGTCAGTTATTATCAATTTTAACCTCAGAGGGATATGGTTCTGGTGTAGGGTATCAGACCCCTAGTGAAGGAGTTTATTTTAATAACTTCGATTGATTAACTTTAATTATATAATCCATGTAATTATATATACATATGATTTTCTAAAATTTTTATAAGAAATATGCATTAAGGCCAAAGGAATTAAGACTCGGGGGTGAAATTTGGTTCTAAATGTATTTCGGAATTTTGTAGGCATACCTTAAATAGCATTTAAAAACCAAATATAAAAATTAAATATAAATGTGTTATTGCTTTACTAAACCATATTTGAACCCCCTTGTCAAATATTGTAGTGGCATATCATTACAAGGTTTAATATGTGTTTTTATAAATATGCCACATAAAAGCCCCGCTGAAGGTGTATGGGCACACTTAACATATATATATGTACAGTGTGTATGTGTGTGTGAGACTAAGGTATTGCAGGAAGTCAAATTTGAGTGCATTATATATGTATATCTCTGTGTGTGTATTTTCATTTTAATAAAAGTAGGTGATGCGTTTTGGATATACATATTCGGTTGATACATATACATTTGTAATATATTTGTTTGAAATATAAGTTTGGTTTGTGTACTTGTACATACACTCTTTTGATATATATATATTCATTTGAAAATAACATATGGTGGCAATGCGTAGGATTACATATATATATTTGTTTCATAAGCATGTGATGGAGGCACATTGTAATATATACACAATTATATATTGATATATTGATATATATGTTTATATACCAACATTTTCGTAAGCATATGGCGGAAGAATGCTGTGGTGGAGGGGTTTACGGCCGCGAGGGCCGAGGTAGAGTGGCGACGACCATGAGGGCCATGGTGAAGTAGGAAGGCCATGAAGGCTACGGTGGCGTAATATAGCCGATATAGTATGGCGGCGCAAGGCAGCGTAGGTGGGCTGAGCTTGGTGAGGAGTATGACCAATCTTGGGTGCATTGGGAATGGGGTAGGCCTTGCTGGGACAATATGGTGGTGCAAGGCAACGTAGGTGAGCCAAGCTTGGTGAGGAGTATGACCAATCTTGGGTGCGTTCGAACTAGAAGGTGTTGGAATAATGGCTACGTGGAAGAACAATTACTTCTCCACGAAAAATTGGAAAAAATCTTGAGTAGAGTAGAAGAATAACAAGAGACGAAGTTACTCTCAGAAGAAAAGAAGAATTACAGAAAGTACATTTACCATTAGGAAAACAACTGGCGGCAGAATTGGATTCTAGGCATAGAGAAGTTAAAGGAAAACTATCAGAAGTTTCGAGGGACATAGATTGCAACATGTAACTCGGAATTATTGATGTAACCATTTGTTGGAAAGCTAATTTTGAATTTTTTTCATTGTTCACCTAAAATTGTGAAACAAGGTTTGAATTTATGGGAGATTTCAAAGAAAAAATACAACATTCTTTACTGTTAAAAATTCCTTAATAGGCTGTAAACTTCTGAAGGGTGTATCTTTTAGCTCGAGCATTATAATTAAGTAATTAGATAGCTAATAGAAATATATTGAAAAGGATCATAAGATGGTGAAGCGAGAACTTAGAATTCATAGAGGAAATTGGGTAAGAATTTGTTGAGAAATCTATAGGTTAAACTCCAAGAAAATTTCATAATAGTAGATAGGAATCCCGAGGATGCTCAAAGATATTAGAATGAATATGGGGTTAGGGCTGAAAATATTAGTCTATGTAATGATAATACTGAATCTAATGGTCATGGAAAAAGAATACTCGAGGAAAGAGAACTTGAGGAGATAGTGGGAAGTTTAAAGATGGAAGTGCTGAACTACAAGGCTAACAATGAAAAATTAATGAAGGAACAACAACTGAGTAACAATCAAATTCTACAGAGCTTGAGCAAGATTCAGAAGGAATTAAACCAACACATTGAGTCTGGGTTAGCTTATGAGCATAATGTAGAGTTTAAGGAGAAATACACAGGAACTTCAAGGCACTCCAGGAGTGTTGTTCTTCAACATCATCACTCAACCAAGAGAGAAAACAAAAGGGCCTATTCCACTATAAAATATGATAATAGCTCTTCTGGGTCACCATAGAGAGAAACAAAAATAAACACTGTTGGGAAGAGTCTGCAAGGGGAGCTAAGGAAAATTAAGCCCCCCACCTTTAATGGGGAAAATAAGAAAGGGGAAGAAGCAAAGAATTGGTTGCTAGAGATGATGAAGTATCTTTAGTCTTTCCATTATTCTTCGAACTTAGAGCCATAATTGCCATATATCACTTGAAGGGTAATGAAAATATCTGGTGGGAGCAACTCAAAGAAATTAAGCATCTAGATGAAAGGAAAATTACGTAGAATAAATTCAAAGAGTACTTCCAGCAAAAGTATCTATCTGAATGCTATTATGACTAAAAAATGCAGGAATGTTTTGAGTTACAACTGGGATATATGACCATGGAAGATTATGACCGCAGATTCACCAAATTACTGAGGTATATCAAGTTTATTAAAAATAAGAAAGTAAAAATACAAAGGTAAATTAGTGGATTTACCTCTTTTTACGTAGACAAATTTAGATATGATGAGCCTAAGATGCTTGAGGTAGCTATGAGAAAAGTGGAACAATTGTATGAGCAAAGAAAAAATAGGTTAGTTTTACAAAAAACAATGGGCAACGAGAAAAATAATTTGATAGACCAAAGGAACAATGGGTTAAAACCTTCACAATTCAAGAATAATTCATAGGCAGGCCAGTAGGAAACATCATCTCCTAACCAACCAGAAGGGGGAAATCTTTCCAACAAAAAGTCTCAAATTACACCAATTAAATGTTGGGGTTTCCAAGGAGATCATAGGTACAAGGACTATCCTCATAGAACAAATAAAGTGAGAGCTATGCACAACATGCAAGCAACAACTAGAGTGGATGATATGCGCAGGGGCATACCCAGAATTTATGCAACTTTGGATAAACAACAAGCAGAACATCAAACACACATGATCGATATGGAAGATAATCTTAACAATTAGTTTATTGCTATTTTAATTGATTCTGGAGCCAACAACAATTATATTAATGTGAATATGGTTGAAAATTTTAATTTGAAGAAATGTAAACATTCCAAGCCTTGGTTAGTACAACTAGATCTAGGTATGAAAAGAAAAGTGTCAGGTCCCTATACTACTAGTGTATCCCCCTTATTGTTATTGTTAGTGTAGCCCCCTTTTTTATTTTATTTTTGTGCCCATGTAGTCCCCATATTGTTATTGTTGTGCCCCATAGAATCCCACTATTGTTATTATTGTTGGATGGTGTTGTCATTGATTTCAACCCATGAAGTTGTCTGAGTTTGAATTTGACTAAAAACACCAGTCATTGATGTCAAATGGTTAATGAAATCTTCTTAGTAATTGTCAAATTACATCAAGATGGCAGTTATACTCTTGGATGGTTGAAAACCCAAGTCCTAGGGTTTGGGTTCCCTGGACTAAGGATGTACCCCGAATTTGTCGAGGGTTTTTGAAGGGTAAAACCATTGAGATTGTGTTGAATATGTAGGTCATTATATTCTTCTCAAAGAGATATTTCTGTTGATATGTGGTACGTCTCGTAGTTCCTTCTGGTTTGAGAGAAAATTGAGTTTAAAGTTGAAGACCCAATTTTGTGGGATAAAACCCCAGGGGATAGAGAGATGACACCTTATTTACCAATGGTTGTCAATATATGACAGGGTTTCTCACCGTAATCTTGCCACGTATAAGTTGAATAACTTCAAGATCCAAAGGTAGTAAACCAATCATTTGCTTCACACTCGGGTAGGACCATATGCACTAAGCCAATCATTGACTTCAAATTTTAGTATAGCTTAAGGAAAAACACGTTATAAATAATAATAATAATAATAATAATAAGAATAAAGCTAATTGAGTAAATAGTTACCCCTATGGAAAAACATTCTTAGAGTCGCTAACGTTAAAAATAGTAGGTTTCCTGAACATTAATAATGGGTTTGTAACACTTAATTCTAAAACACCTTATTAATGGTTTTAATTTCAATAAAACTAATATTTAATTTCTCTTCAATAAATTACTCCAACGTCTATATTTTCTGAAGCCCCTCCTAAGTTAAGAATTATACTACTAAATAACACCTATCCCACCTCTCAAAACATAAACTCAACAAACTTCCTTCATGATCTTAACCTCTGAAACCTTCGGCCTAATTAAGGACACCTAAGGCAGTGAAATTGAAAAAGCTTAAGGTTTTGATTTTGTTTGGGAAACTCTCTTGACATCATCACTTTAATCAATCAAGGCTAGGCATGGGGTTCGGTCCTTTGAGGTAAGCTCTTTTGCTTGTTATTTTATGTTTGGTTGGGAAATTTTCTTTGATTATACAGACGCTACGGCTAGGGCATCAATTTGGGTACAAAATTCCAGGGCTAATACTAGGAAATCAAGTTTTGGGTTTGAATATCTTAATGTTTGTCTACTTGTATGGGGATTCTTCACAAATCTAGCCACATTTAATACACCGATCCCAGGTATCATTCTAGGATATTTTCGGTACTCTGTTTTGTTGACTCGTTCAAATAAGATATCATACTTGAGGGTTAACATTATTTTTTTCCGAACATGAGGGCACTTCCTTCTTTGACGATTCAGATGCATTTTGGTCTCCAAACCTTGCGATCATCACCATTTCAAGAATATTTTTTCCTAGGAAGTCTCAGCCCTCTAGGCATCACATTCTGAAGAAAATATTTATTATTATTGCCCAATGGATATCATTATGTTTATAGAAGGACTACAAGGACAATAAAGAGTATTTTAAAGTATGAATCTAGGATAGTTAAGGACTGTGGCACATAAAGAAAACCCAATAGCTGAAGCCAAACAACCTCTGTGGCTTGAAGAGACAAGAACCTTCAGCCCTATGATTTCTGCAAGAAGTCTCAGTCTTGAGATTTTTAACCTTCATAGATTAGCGAAGAAGATGATAGGTAGTATTGAATAAGTCATCACCATATGCTTGCAACCAATCTGTAGACAAAGCTAATTTTGGCAAAGTTATCGAGTATACAATTTTCTAAGCAATAGAATTCAAAGGTTGAATCAACATTTGCAAACAAGTGATATATAATGGGACAACAAGGTAGCTGTGAATAGTTCTTGTGACTGTCTCAACACTGATTTGACACAAATAGTAATTGTACACTTACAATGACCTTAACAGTGAAATAATGAATTGATATATAAATTGTGACTTTGTGCTAACTTGACATGATAAATGGCATATTCATGTAAGTATCTTAAGAAGACAACCTTGGTTTAATATCTCTCTTGGTGACTAAAAATTTACTTAATACATAAATATGTACTAGACATGATCACATTTGTGAGTTGTGACTTTATATTGATTTGACTTGATAGATCCTTGTGAGTATCCTAAGAAAAACAATTTTGTTGTAGTAATTCTCTTTGTGACTTTCAATTGACTTAAGATACCTTGACAATTCAGTGAGGTGACAGTGACAATATGTTGATATGACAAGACAATGGTACTATGAAAAACATGGGTACTATTATTATCAATATGATATTTGTAGTTGAGACGATGACAATTGTATATTGACACTTTGATTATGACTTATTAAATGGATGACAATTGATGTTATCTACAAGTGACACATTAACAATTGATACAATATGTTGACATAGCTTACATGACCTTGACAATTTCTTAACATTAACAAGACAATACCTTGATTATGAAGTAAAAATAAAGATTGACTTAGTGAGCATTCTATGAGGTTTACATAATAGTAATACCTAGAGTTGAACTTGAATTGACACCTAACTTTAGCATGAATTATCGACTTGATTCGTATATTAAGAAACATAGACATATGGCAGTGATGACCTAGGGTTTATTTTTTAGTATGACCTAAGGATTTGTGCAATGAGACAATTGTTGAAGGCAATATTATCCAGTCATAAAAACTGATGTAAAGATGGACAACAGGGTTTGATCAACTAAACAACAATGTTTACACATATGTTCGTCACTCTTCGAGGGAAAATTTTTGGAGCATTAGAGGTAGTTCATAAAAATGATTTGAGGTACCTTGTTTTGTGCCATCATTTGATAGCAATGGCAGATGGTTGCATCATCGTGTACAACTTGATACAGTGCGGCAATATGATATATTGAGTCTTGATGTTGATTCATTTGTAAGAAACTCAGTGCATTGATGTGTAGTGGAAGCTAGTAGATGTGAAATGATCTATGTGTGTAGTGATAGTGGTTGTGCATTGATGACTCTTAATTCACGATCAATGACATTCAATGGTAGCTAGTCGTTTTCAAGTGTGCAGTGACAGTGATGTGTAGTTGAATAATGATAACTTGATATGTAACATTGTGCAGTGATCAGTTCATGGGAAAAATGATCAACAACTACCATGATTGTGCTTTTATTCTACATATTTCTTACAACTATTCTACATTGGTTCAGAGTACTGGGCATCCAATGTGAAAATTGTGAAACGTGATCTATCAACTCTTATGGGTGATTGGAGTCACCTTCAGGTTGTGGCCTGAGAACACTTTAGGGTGGCAGGGTGGTATTATGGAAGGTTGTGTCTTGAATAGGGAATTGTGGTGTCTAGTTAGTTGTGGCTGATAAAATAACAGGGTAGCGAAGCATCCTTTCCGACAACAACAAGTAAATAAAGTGTTGAGTCACTCATCAGGTTGTGGAATGATCTACAGGGTCTTGGGGCATCCTTCTGGTTGCAACAAGATATTAATGTCTAGTAGTGTCCTACATGTTGTAGCATATGAATTAGGGGGTTGATGCCTCCCTCTGTTGTAGCTGAAATCTTGATGTAATCAATTTTCTTTTAACAGGGAGAAGAAAATTACTAAAGAAGAGTTCAATGGCTTTTGACTCAGAGGAGGTTTTCCACCTAAAAATATTTGTGTCCTTTGTTTTACCTTTCTACATTGTTGTATGGTGTTGTATATTGTTGATTATTGTTTATGATCATTTGAAGAAAAATAATCACAATAACGGAAGATTAACTAATGTTCTGAAAAGATTAAAAAGTGCTAATTACTAAGAAATACTGATTCACCCCCCTCAGTATTTCCAACAATTAGTATCATATCTTGGTTCCTTCAGTAACATCTTAACCATTGCAAGGCTATTTTCAGAGCATAGAGATGGGAATGTTAAAGAAGCAGGTTGCAAGGATTTCAACGGAAGGTACAGATACAACAAAATCTGAAGAAAATGAGTATTGTGTACCAACCCTTGATTTTGATGCAGATAATTATTGGATATGGGAATCTAGGATGGAAGTACATTTGTAGGCACATGGAGTATGGGAAATAGTTGTTGCTGGAGACATATCTACTGATGAAGCTAAAAGGTACAATTCAAAGGCCATGAATGTAATTTTAAATGTTTTTCCAAATTCTATGAAAAAAAAGTTGATCAATGTTCAACAGCTAAAGCTTCATAATCTCTATTCAACAAAGCAATCAGGTCAAGATGCTATTGAAAATTTGGATCCTTCTAATTATGATGAATAAATTGGAGAAATGTTTAAGACATAGTTTCAAAATCAAGTGATCAAGGTGATAAAGGAACTTAAAAGTCAAAAGGAAAAGACAAGACTTTTGGAAGCTGAATTAAAAACAAAAAAAGAACCCATCAAGGAAAATGAAGACTCTAATAAGATGATTAGAAATATTAGAACTCAATTAGAAGAAGTCAAGAAGACAGAGACAAAAGACCTCAAGAGATAAGTCCAAAAAAATAAACAAGAACTCGACACAACCTTTTTAGAGATCAACAGACTCAAACACTAGATGTAGGAAGCAAAAATTGAAAGGAAGGAACCTGATCAAATATACATATATGTAGTTGAACAAAATAAAAAGGAATTGGAAACCTCTCTAGCTGAACTAAGAAGGCTTAGGATTGAAAATGAGGAGCAAAAGGAACAGTTACAGGCTCTCAATAGAGAAGTAGAGAAGACCACTCTTCTCAAGCTACAGGTTGAGGAGGCAGAACAAAGAAGGGAAACCTTGGAAAGATGGTTTAAAGAAGATATTTCTCAAAAGAAAGAGTAACTTGATGCAACGCTTGATGAGATCAACAAACTCAAGGGACCACAAAAATAATACTTACAAGATAAGACAGATGAAGAAGAAAAAATGAAGGCAATTAAAGTTGGTAAAGCTCCATTTGATGAAGGTACAAGATCCACATCTCCGCAAGATGATCCTAAGAAGGAAGTTGATCAAAGTGAAAAGCCAAATAAGAATGTTGCAACTCCAAAAAATAAGACCAAAGTAGTCAAGAACAAAGGACAACAATGGACTACAACACTGCCTCCAAAGAAGAATGAAAAATCTTTCAGGTATGCTCGTTTATTTAATGGTTATTATTTTTCGTTTGGTAACTATGGGCATATGGCCAGGGAAGTTGTTGGCATGTACAATTATCAAGGACCATTGCATCTGAATGAACCATTTAGGTACACACATATATTTAATGGTTATTTCTTTTGATGTGTAAACTTTGGACATGTGGCTAGGGATTGTGAAGTTTCTGGCAGGTACAACTATTACCGGAAAAACCCTAGAAGCAAGTTAGTAGGATCATGAGACAGACACCAATCAAAATCCTCTATGAATGACATTGAATGTTACAAATGTCATAACTATGCACACATAGCTCATCACTGCAGGTACAAGATGGAATCAAAATCTTGATGACGAGAATAAGAAGGTTTGGAAGAGAAAACAGGTATAGGATGAAAAAGTACAAGATGAACAAGAAAAGCAAGAAGGAAAGAAGGTCTTAGCAGTTATGCTTTCAGGATTCACAATAGGTCGTAAGGAATCAACAGTTTCTTCATTTAATGAGTCGAGTCAAGATGGTCTGTTAGATGACTCACTATTCTGAATGATTCATCTCATTGACTCGTAAATTTTGAAGAATGGAGTCTATTCATCAGTATGTGGCACATATCTACCATTGACAGATAGACAACATGAACAAGATAGAAAATTCAGAACAAATGACAGATTACAGGTTCACAAAGGAAGGTTTCTTATCAAAGGAAGCACATACAGGACATAGGTCCACAACAATCATCATTAAAATACTATTACAAGAAGACGCCTTGTTAGGGGGAGCACAGGTAGTTAATAGGTCTACATGAAGCAAGAAAATTCTTAGGGGGAGTGACCCTTTGCCATTGATGTCAAAGGGGGAGACAAAAACTTGAGAATGAGATTGAAATATCAAGAAGGAGGTGAATCATGAAGGAAGGGGGAGTTCAAATCGCAGGAGGAGTATGTGTTTTGCCATCAATGACAAAGGGGGAGAGTTTTGGATGGTGTTGTCATTGATGTCAACCTAAAGAGTTGATTGGGTTTGAATTTGACTAAAAACACCAGTCATTGATGTGAAATGGTTAATGAACACTTCTTAGTAATTTTTAGATTACATCAAAATGGAAGTTATACTGTTGGATGGTTGAAAAATCAAATTCTAGGGTTTTGGTTCCCTAGACTAAGGATGTAACCTAAACTTGTCAAGGGGTTTTGAAGGGTAAAAAAATTGAGTTTGTGTTTAAGATATAGGTTATTAGATTCTCCTAGAAGATATGTTTCTTTTGATAAGTGGTACGCTCTGTAGTTCCTTCTGGTTTGAGAGAAAATTGTGTTTAAAGTTGAAGACCTAGTTTTGTGGGCTAAAATCCCAGGGGATAAAGACATGACACTTTATTCACCAACGATTATCAATATACGATAGTGATTCTCACCCTAATCTCACCACATGTAATCTGAATAACTTCAAGATCCAAAGGTAGTAAACCAATCATTGACTTCACACTCGGGTAGGACCATAGCACTAAGCCAATCAATGACTTCAAATTTTAGTAGAGCTTAAGAAAAAGCACATTATAAATAATAATAATAATAAAGGTAATTGAATAAATAGTTACTGCTATGGAAAATTAATATTGAGTCACTAACATTAAAAATAACAGGTTTCCTAAACATTAACAATGTGTTTCTAACACTTAATTATAAAACAACTTATTCATGGTTTTAATTTAAATAAAACTAATGTTTGATTTATCTCCAATAAATTAGTCCAACATCTATCTTTTGTGAATACCCTCCTAAGTTAAGAATTAGACTATAAAATAACATCTACCCCACCTCTCAAAACATAAAATCAATGAAATTCCTTCATGATCTTAACCTCTCAAACCTTCAGCCTAATTAAGGACACATAAGGCAGTGAAATTGCAAAAGCTCAAGGTTTTGATGTTAATTGGGAAACTCTCTTGAGATCATCACTTAATTCCATCAAGGCTATGCCTAAATCTCTGTCCTTTGAGGTAAGTTATTATGCGTGTTATTTCATGTTTGGTTGGGCAACTTTCTTTGATTATATAGACCCTACGGCTAGGGCATCCATTTGGGCACAAAATTCGAGGGCTAATACTAGGGCATCAAGTTTTGGGCTTGAATATCTTAATGTTTGTAACAACCCTAGTGAAAATTACGTGTAATAAGGTAAATAAAGGTAAAAATAAGACCACAAGCAAGGGACACACATTACAAGCTAAATGTTGGGCAAAGATATCATAGTGGGCATCACTCGATGTGTGTTCTTGGCTAAAGAAATTGGCAAAGGCTAAAAGAAAGGCATTAAAAGGAAAAAAGGCATTTTTGGCACATTTATTTATGAAAATAAAGGCAATTAGGAGAAAAGGAAAGTAGAAGGTCATAGGTTTCATGTGAGGAGGAAATTGAAGGAAAATAATGGAAAATGAAGAAATTAGAGGCCTCATTAATAAAAAGGCTCCCGAGGATCAGTTGGCAAGCTTAAACAATGTAAAGTCTTGGTTAGTTAAAGTTTGGAGCTCTATCATTATTCTCTCTCTCTCTCAATATTGGTCACTTATAGTTTTCTTGGAGCACTCTAACTTTGGAGCAACAAAGGAAAAGAAAGAAAAGGATCATGGAAACAAAAGTTTGATCAAGAAGCCTCAACAGGAATACTTGCAGGTAACCTTTTGCACATATGATTTCGTAGCTGGTTTGGAGATGCATGGATTTGCGTGTTGGTGTATGGTTCTCTTGCTGTTGGTGGCATGGTTTTGTTGGGTTAGGACAATGGTTTTTAGCCTAGCCTTTCCTTTTTCCGGATGCCATCGTATGTTGGGATGTTTATCTAGTTTTGAGATTTGGTTTTCTGGATGGATTTTTGAATTTGGGTGGAGGTGGTCTCAAGTTTCATTCCCAAAGGCCTAGGAATCCCTTGACAAGTTTTGGCAGGATACATGGTAAATCCTGAGGGAGAAGTCATGGTTTAGGGCCTAGTGATCCAGGTTTGGATTGCGGTAAAGCCTGAGAGACTGGTCTCGGTTTAGGGCCTAGTGATCCGTGATTGGATTGCGGTAAAGTCTGAGAGACAAGGTGATATGATTTAGACTATTAGATTGTTGTGCTAAGATCCTCCTCATATTAGAAACAAAATGCTTTCATTGTGCTTAAGGATTCATGATTTTTTTTGCAAGTGAAATGATGAGTTTTTTTATGTTAATTTTATGAGAAATTTAACATAAATAAGAAACTAAACAACATCATAAAACTGTACAGAACATCATCAAAAACACATTACAATAAGAACATGATAAAGGAGTTCACCCCTCCTGGGCTACGTCTCCTTGGTCCAACTTCCTGTTGGAAATAATACTGAGAGGGGGGGTGAATCAGTATTATCAGGTCAAATATTTCTTTTCTAAAACCAAATTGTATACGCTACTTCAGTGAATTAAACCCGTGTATATACGCAACTATTCAGAAGGAAACCCGCGTATATAAAGAAAATTTTTAATTTACTTTAACTTTATGATGATTATTATTAATCTGTGATGCAGAATCAAATAACTAGTAACTAGAGACAGTAAACTAGAGCAGAAAGACAATCACACACAAGAACACAAGATATAAGGTGGAAACCCAATGTGAGTGAAAACCACCTGCTGCAATTCGTCTCTATCTTTCTTTAATTAGAAACTTCTGTTTACAATGTACTGGTGCAGTCCTTTACCAGTACGCAGGTTGCAACCTGCAGAGAGCTTACAAATCTCTCTCGTTTTCCAGCTTCTCCTGGAAGGGAGCTACAACCCCCTTTAGCTCTTGCACTAGCCAAGATACTAGTACGTAGGTGCCGGCCTACAGAAGGCTACAACCTTCTCTTTCTTTCGGGGACCACGTTTCATAAATTTTCAGACTGGATCCATGAACATCAATCATTCATCAAGAATTTCTTCATCAACCAAACTCCTTTTCACCAATTCAAGTAGATACTTCTCTGACAGTTGTACCCAAATCACAGTACCAGAAACCATACACCTGAAAACTGAACCCAGAACACAGCAGTAATAAACAGAAGCAGCAAGATCAAAATTCAAAATATATACGCTACTTTAACAGCCTGAAACCTGCGCGCATATGCTTCTGCGTATGGAACAACCTGCGTATACGCTTCTTTACTTCTCTTAACCTGCGTGTATACGCGGCTTCACTTCACTGAACCTGCGTACAAATCTATAATGTCAAAAACTATAAAAAAGAATTGGTTCACGTAGGAATGAACATCGAGTACTCAAAGGAGTTATTTACATTCAAGCAAGTTTTAACAATACCATAGTGACTGCTACAGATGTACGGGACAAGTTCTTTCTTGGTCTTCTGCTGGTGCCTATGGATTCAAAGGTACAAGGAGAGGTAACCATTGCTGCCCGGACTGCAGCAGAAAAATGTTATTCGTGCATTAATGGATCGGGGTATGGAACGAGTAGGATAATTCACTCTTTCAGATATTCAATCACTAATTAACACAGATTACCAGACTTATAGATCAAGTAAGTGCCACATCTAGCAGACCAAAATCATACAAAGATACTATCATTCAAGCTTAAATATTATGACCCATGAATAGATCTTATCCTTCTTTTGCGCTAAGGTTCCTCCTTCATTCAGATCCAGATCTACATCACAACCCAATTACCAATATACCAGCTCTAACACTTTATCAGATATTCAATAATAATGCCGGTGATCCTTTGTCACAAGATCTCCTTCCTCTTTTATAGCCTTAGGCCTTCCACAATACCATGGTCCAAAACCATAACATTTCAATACCATGAACCCAAAACTAGGGATCAACACATCTGACGAGTTGCCAAGGTCCAAAACATAGGTTCAAATCCCAAGGACTAACTACCATGGACCAAGAGTATGATCCCCAACATATACACGCTTTTGTAACGTATAACCCACGTGTATACGCGTCTTCATCTAGATGAACCTGCGTATATGTATTTTTCTTCTTTTTGAGTGCCTGAACTGAGATCTGTTACCAAAGATAGTTGCCATCAAGGACAACACCTATGTCATAGCTCCAAACCTGTGCCATATTGCCAACACTTCCAATGGCTTGGGCTTCTCTGTTATGATCAAAAGTGTTAAAATATGTGTTTACAATGCTCAAATGCTTCTGAAACATGCTCCAATGAGTCCAGAATGTTAAAAAATGGCTCCCTAACATCTTTTTCCTCCTCATTTGGTCAAAAACTGCCTTAGTTATGACTTCTGCCAGTCTTTCCATAATTTCCTCCTCCAAATCTAGTTAACTGCCAGTTAAATTCATTATTTGGAGTTAATTCTGGCAGTTCCCTCAAATTTGGAGGTCCTGCCAACTTCCTCACCTATCTCATAGTTAAGGCCTAGTGGTCACATGTAAGGTGGTTAGGTTCAATGGTTAAGGTGACAGTTTCGACAACTCCATCGCAAATCGCAATCGGAAAGAATCGACGGGTCTTATGGTTTGTGAACGTGGTTGTGGGTGAGGCTTGATTGCGATAAGTGATGGACCCGACCGAACTATCAACTACAGTATAATATATATCACATCTGAAACATATCACAATTGATGGAGTTAGAGGTCATATATATATATATATATATATATATATATATATATATATATATATATATGTATGTATGTATGTATGTATGTATGTATGTATGTATGTATGTATGTATGTATGTATGTATGTATGTATGTATGTATATATATATATATATATTATATATATATATGTATGTATGTATGTATATATATATATATATATACATACATACGGGACTCTGCAATGTGTGATTTTGCGATTGTGATATCACATCGCAACTCAGTATGCTGGGGGCCAATTCTTTAATCGTCGACCTACCTGTGATATGTTAGTTAAGAAACAATGCGTAGGCGGAATGGTTAGTCCTTTAGTTTGTTGTGTAGGAGGTCATGAGGTCAAGCCCGACCTTCGATTTGTCTTGCCAATAAATTTTTGATCAACCATTAAGAGTGCACATGGTGGCCTTCGGCTTAGCCACATGTCACCTCCTTATTGGTCTGAACACAAAACACGTGGACCAATGAAATTATGTCACTTGTCACCTTGTGATTTTCCACTTGCAAGGAATATTTTGAGGATATTCCATGGTATATTCCAAGGAATATTATTTTTTGTCACTGGTCTGTACGGATGCCCAGTCAACATCCCTGTTAGCTCTTGCACCAAATTTGCCTGTTTGGGAAAACAAACATATCACATTTCTGGGAGCATACAGTGTCTGTTTCATGCAAAACGAGTTGCACCAAATTCAGGATGACGAGCACTACACGGTCACTCAGGTTCCACACCATTCTAACAACTTTTATTTTTGAGCATAATTTTGAGCACCTGATCATGCCTCCTCACTGGAAGCTTTTTGTACCCCAAAATATCACTTTTTGTTGTCCAACAGGTGAGGGTAAAATTCCTTCACCTTTTCAATCTCGACCCATTTATCATTGACTTGGAACTTGTGATCTACATGATGCTTGTCGTGCCTTGCTATGTACTTGTGTTCGCCCTTTTGAAGTTGTTCTTGCACTATTTGATGTACCGTTTGGAGTCGTTCAATGAACTCCTTGGCTTTGTCCATGTTACTATCAATAGCAAAATCATTCTTACCAAGATGATACAATACTTTATGATGCAAATGGTAAAAAAATTCCTTCACTTGATTCCTTTGACTCAAGCTTTAATGTACATCTTGAAAGTATGTATTCTTCTAAATATAACTTTCCTGTAAAAAAATTTGATGCTTGAGGAAAGTATTTATAAAAACTATAGACCTAGAAAGCACATCAACAAAATTTTTCCTTATACCTTTCTTATACCTTTTGACTGAGTGGAATAGTAGAAGAAAACCCATCCAATGGAAGTGCCTTTGTCACTGCAACTTAAACACTTCACCATTGAAAATTTCTGAATGAAAAGAAATGGGCTTACCACATTGCATAAACACTGCACCCATGGAATAGTCACATACATCAACCTGAAACTTAAATGAATTTTTCAATTTTATAAGAGTAAGTATAAAGGCTGAACCGATCTATTATTCTAAAGCATCAAATGGCTCTTGTTGTTTGCCTCCCCACTGGAAGACATTTTTCACAATTTCCAAAGAATGAAAATGAGCTACAATAGAAGAAAAATTAACAAAATATTTCCTCCAACATTGGGTTGCTCCCAAAAAATGTCTTATCCAAATGACTATCTTGAGCATTGACCAATCCATAATGGCATCAATCTTGGAAAGGTCTAACTTCAGCTCACCTTCTCCAATATCATGGCCCAAGTACATGAAAGAGGTTTTATCCAACATATACTTTGACAAATTCAAAAACAAATGTTCTTGACATATGACATCAAGTATTTTTTCTCACACATGACATGTTCATAATGAAATTTTCTGGAAATGAAAATGTCATCGAAGTAGACTATCATGTCTAGAAATCGCTCCAAGGCATCTTTCTTCATATGCATGAAAGTATGAGGAGCATGGAAAAGACCAAAAATCATAAAAATCCATTCAAACAAACCTTTCTTGGTTTTGAATGTCATCTTTCATATATCTCCTTCAACAACTCTACTTTGATGAAAACCACTTCTTGAATCCCATTCAATGAAATTCTTACCATTCTTCTTGGGTGCCAAAACAAGAGGTGCACCACATGGCAAAGGAGAAGGTCAAACGATCCTTTTATTCAATAATCCCTAGATTTGTTTTGTCATTTCTGTACTTTTCCTTCCTAACATCATGTGCATGCAAATGTTAGGAAGAAGACACTTTTGCTGCAATGATATTTCATGTTTGATTCTCCTCTTGGAAGGAAATGCTTTTGCTTTATGAAACATCTCATCATCATGGTAAACAACATCAACCAAATTAGTTTTCAAGTTTGAATTACAACCATCAAACGCTTCATAATCAATATCAACATTGGGTTTGATCATACGAAGCACTAAATTCTTGCTTGAATTCACTAGTCTTTTCATTTTCCCTACATTAACTAATGAAAGAATTAGTTTCTTGTGATGAGCTTGCATAATATACTCCACACCATCCTTGAACATGTGGTACTTGTTTTCATGACGATAGAAGATTGATTTTATATCATAATGGTAAGGACTACCCAAAACAATTCCTGATATATCAAGTGGTGCAACATCTAATTCAACTTCGTCAATGAAGTTTGTTGTGATTGCAAACTGAAGAATACATTTTCTTGTAACCTGTAAGTTTGTGTCCTTGCATATCCAAGCCAATGGATATGGCTTGGGATGTAAAATGGTTTCAAGATTAAGTTGTTTGACTAAGTCATCAGATATCGAGTTGGCTTGAGACCCACTATTAAAAAGTGTTTCGATTTTTGTATGTTTTGAGATTACCTTCACATGAAATAATTCAATCCTTGTTTCTTCATTTGGAGTACTAGTGTGACAATTTTATATACTAGTGCTAGCAATGGATTCTTTTCCTTTTATACCCATGGTTGTAATTTTAGTTTCATCACCTAAATCGGATCCCAAATCCACTTGAATGACGACAATTTTATTTTCTTTTCCTTTGTTGTTGAATTTCTTTGGTTTCACTTCGAGATGAAGGTTCCAACAATGAACTTCATTGTGACCCTCTCTAGAACAATGTTTACATATTGTTTCCTCTCCTTCATTTTTAATGGATTATTTTTTCTTTCCCTTGAAACCCTTTTCTTTCTCTTTACCCTTAAATGGATTTTTGCTACCTTCTTCTGGAGTGTTTTTCCCTTTTGCCTCAAGATGAGTGGCTTGCACACACACATCATCTAGATTATTGGGATTAAACATTAAGATAATGTGCCTAAGGTAACTGTGTAAACCCCCTATGTACTTCAACAATATTTCCTATGATTGCAAATCTACACCTAACATCAAAGACCTTTTTTCTGAATTCTTGGGTGTAATCTTGCATATTTTCACCTTTAAGCTGTCTAAAGTTTTGCCAATTCATGATGGCTTTCTGCATATAAGCTAGAGTGTAGAATTTACTTTTGATTGCAGCAATGAAATAATCCAAGAAATTGAGATCTTACCATGTTTTTTAATATCCTTTTGGGTCTTTGATTCCCACCACACTAGTGCTGCACCCTCCATTCTCAAGGAAGCTAACTGAATCTTTATGTCATCCTCTTGAAGTTTTTGAATCCTGCAACAGACCTCCAACTGACAAATCCAATTATCCATCTTCTATGCATTCACTTCACCATTATACATGGGCAGCTCAAATTTAACATCAAGTTTTAAAAAAGGTGATTTACCAGTTCCTTTTGAAGTATGATGATGAGTACGAGTAAGGGTTGTGTTAGTGGAAGAGGGTGAAGATGCTTGTGAAGAAGAAGATGAAGAAGTTGGTCGAGAGGGTGGAGTTTTGTCTCCATTTCAATTACCTCCTTTTCCATTACCTCCCCTTAAAGAGCTTTCTCCTTTGGGAGGTCTGGAACTTTCCCCTTGCAACCAGGTATTCCTCTCTTCATAGAGGACCTTTACCATCTCTGTCATATCAAAGAAATCCTTTCTCAAGGTCTTCTCATCTTCTATCACGTTTGTAGTTTATCCTTCATGAGACATGATCTCTGGAGTCTCAACTGCCACTTGAGGCTAAACTGGTGTTGGAGATTGTGGCAACCTTGCTCTCCTTCCCCTTGACCCAACTTCAGGGCTTCCAACCAGCTTCCTTTCTCCTCTTTTAAGTTTTAACCTTGTAAGCATGACATAAACTTGCAAACAGTTGAATCCTTCTTTCACAAAGAAAACCTAGTGCTCTGATACCAAAATGATTTGATTTAGAATATGAGATTTATGTGCTAAGATCCTCCTCAGATTAGAAACAAAATTCTTTAATTGTGCTTAAGGATTCGTGATTTTTTTTTGCAAGTGAAATGATGAGGGTTTTTTTATGTTAATTTTATGAGAAATTTAACATAAATAAGAGACTAAAGTGTAGCATAAACATGTATAGAACATCATAAAAAAAAATTAAAACAACATGATAAAGGAGTTCATCCCTCTTGGGCTACATCTCCTTGGTCCAGCTTCCAATGGCTAGGGCCTCTCTATTATACTCAAAAGTGTAAAAATAAATGTTTACAATGCTCAAATGCTTTTGAAACTTGCTCCAATGAGTCTAGAATGTTGAAAAATGGCTCCTTGGCCTCTTTTTCCTCCTCATTTGGTCGGAAACTGCGTTAGTTATGACTTCTGCTAGTGTTTCTACAATTTTCTCCTCCAAAATTGGCTAATTGTGAGTTAAATTCATTATATGGGGTTAATTCTAGTAGTTTCGCTGAAATTGGCGGTCCCACCAACTTCAACGCCTATCTCGTAGTTAAGGCTGAGTGATCACATGCAAGGTGGTTAGGTCCGGTGGTTAAGGAAACGGTTCCGACAACTCCATTACAAATCGCAATCGACGAGAATCAACGGTTCTTATGTTTTTTGAACACGGTCATGGGCGAGGTGTGATTGTGATAAGCGGTGGACCCGACGGAACTATCAAATGAAGTATAATATATATCACATCTGAAACATATCACAATCGGCAGAGTCAAAGGTAATATATATATACAAGACTCTGCAATGTGTGATCTACGATTGTGATATGGCATCGCACCTTGGTATGCTTGGGGTCGATTCTTTAATTGCCAACCCACCTGCGATATGTTAGTTAAGAAATAATGCATAGTGTTATCACTCAAGAGAAGATATTTTAAATTCTGAACATTAATTTTTTAAATTTGTCAAAGGGTTGGTGTCAGTTTTGGGTCTAGTCTTTTCATCTTGTTTTAGAGTCTTGTTAAGTCCTAGGAGTCTTGTTGGTATGTTTAAATAAAGGTCAACACTCCATTTTCATCCATCACTGGTCTCACATCACACCTAAGCTCCATATGTCAATCCTATTTCAAAGTTCTTATGCGCAGCGAAACTCTCTAGGTGTTTTCGTAGCGCAAAACCCAATCTAGGAGTTTTCGTAGCGCAAAACCCAGAATTTGCACTGGCTGCGCTATGAAATCAGGGATTCATGCAGATCCGTGTCAAATGTCATCCAATTGTCAGATCTACTAGAATTTGTTAGATTTTCATCATAAATTGTCAATCCATACACCTTGCCTATCACGTTCAACTGCTCATTCTTATCATTAGGTTCGTTAGGTGTCTTGGTGCACTCAAGTTTCAAATTTCGAAAAAGGAGCCAAGTATTTTCAGTTATGATTATGTATGGGTTCATCTATGAGAAGCAAATTGACAAGCACTTAATCAAAATTCTTCGAAGTCCAAGTGAAGTAGCTTCCCTTTTCATTTCAAGTGAGGCAATGATCGAGATTAAGATGGTGCAAGCTCTTTCAATTTTCATGTTGCAGGGATTCCATGGAGTTGTTTACAGAAAAGAAGGATCATAGGTCAGGCACGTGTCTAGTATTGAATGAGATTTCAAACAGGTTGGCTGTTGGAGATTCTGCGAAAAACTTCAAGGAGGTCACATGCAAGTCACCAAAGAATTTGCTTCCAATTTCACATGATTTAATTCAATGGTTGGAGTGCTTGAATTACCAATCTCTCCAGAGGTTATATTTGCAGTCACTGAAATCCCAATAAATACAATTTTAAAAAAGAGAACTATGTGTTTTTGACTCACACAGCAGTTTCGTAGCGCGCTACGAAACTGCTGAAGGTGACAGTTTTGTTTTTGAGGATCTACCTTGAAAGAAAGAGAGGATTATTTTGAAAAGGATGTTGCCACAGAGGTGTAATAAGATAACTTGAGAAGTTTTAGCCCTAATCAAAAGGTAAATTCAAGAAATGAAGACATATACACATACCAAACCTTGTGCTACGAAATCACTGAAGCAACGTTTTTCAGGACAAAAACTGTTTTAAGTAGTCAACTTCTAGGAGGTCTCCAGAGCAACGGAAATAATATTTTGGAAAATTGAAAGAGGTTTGTATTCCTAACATACTTAAATAGAAAAACCTCTTTCAGTTTCTTCAAATTAATTATGAGCTGGGAGCAATGGGTGACTCAACTTGCGCTACGAAACTGCTGTAGGTGCAAGTTTTTCACAGGCATGTTTCTCTGTTTTACACCTGCTTTTCAAAGACACATTCTGGGAGGTAGGGAAGGTGTTTCAAAAAAAAGAAGAGGTTTTTGTTCAGAATGGATTGGTTCACAAAATACTCCTTCCTTTTTTCCAAATACGTTTTTTGTTAGAAGTTATGAGCTCTGTCCCAAGGCCCACTTTTCAGCCAGAACAGAGCAAGGGACAGTCTCCTAGTTTCTAGGAACATCAAAAGGATGAGTCATCAAGGGCCAGATGGAAGGTTATGAGCACCATCAAGTTCGACTTCATGGAGTTTTAGGTGTCAAAGAATGTTTTAAATGTGTAGATAAGGTTGTTGTAATCATAATAAGGAGTTACACTCCTAGTTGTATTAGGTCTCTAGGACTCCTAGTTAGCTGTCCTTTGTATTAAATAGTTAGTTTTAAGTGTCAATAGGTGTCAAATTAGGAGGAATTTGAATTCCCCTCATGCTGGAGGAAGGAATCTACATGATCTCTATATATGGGAGAAGAACTAATGTATTAGGGGTTGGAAAATGTTAGAGAAAAAGACTACTTTTGTAAATGCTATGCAGGGATTGATATATACAAAAGCATTTGGACTTTTCTGAAGCTGAGATTCTTAGTGTACTTCAGTGAGCTTCATCTTTTATCTTTGATATGCTTTACTTCCATATTCTTAATGCTTATTACTTAGAATTCATGGAGGAACATGCTCTGACTTCCTTTAAGTGTTAAACTATGGTGAATTGAGTTCTTGGGTCCTATCTTTGGATGTTTTTTCAATGTTTTAATACTTATTACTCAGAATTCATGGTTACTCATGCTCTGACTTCCTTTAGGTATTAAACTTTGATCTATCACTTTAAATTCTTTCCTTTTGAATACCTTGATGTATCATTACTTAGAATTCATGCCCACATGCTCTGACTCCTATGAACTTCAAGTTATTGAGACTTTCTTGAATGTGTCACTCTTTCATTAAAGTATATACAAGCCTCAGTTTTATAAGAAGAGCTATTTGTTATCCTTATCACTGTCACTAACTCCATAGCCCAATGGTAGCAAGTCTTCATCCTCCAATCTACAAACATATAAAATCACAAACCATATAGTTAGTCATCTATCCATATCTTTAATCAATAGCATTAACCCTTTGAGAGAGCCCTCTCAGGCTAAGGAGGCTAAGCATCAGCCTAAATTAGGTTTGAAATAGTTACTTAAGGTCTTCCTGGTCAGCAGCCTTCCAGGGTCTGATTTTGAGATAACATTTTGGTGCGTCTGCTGGGAGCCTGAAGCTTATTCTTTCCCGAAATCAAGAGGTTGAACTTCTGAAGGTAGAAGGATCTCAGACATCTTTTCGAGGCTGCAAATCTACCTTGGCGACTCCACACATCAAATAACAAATTGGAAGGTGACTCCACTGCTAGAAGATCAATAGCTTGATGAAGTTCCAAGATGAGTTCCACTGCAAGAATGAATGCTAGGTATGCTCCTATGAATAAGTCTCATATCTCTGGTTTTCCAAACCCTATGCCAAAGGTTGATTGGTTAGATGATCTTCCAATATTCAAAGATGAAAAGAAGGACAATGCAACTCTTCATTTGGTTAGGTTCCATATGCATGTACGCAGTCTTAAGGTTCAGTTCCCTGAAGATTGTCTTATGAAAATGTTTATGACCAATTTAGAAGGAAAATCATGGTCTTGGTATAAAGGTTTGGAAAATGGTTCAATATATTTGCTTTCTAATTTTCATGATGAATTCCACGAGATGTATAAAGAATGTCATCCTTCTTTATTGCTACTCAAAGATTGTTGTAGACATTCTTTAAGTCTTATTCAACACTTGGAGGATTGTTATGGTGATGATGAATTTATGGATGAAGAAATTTTAGAGGCTCTTCATAACAATGCATTTCAACACCAAGAAGAAAGTATAACATCTCATGAATGCAGCATGAA
>APFE031542764.1:0-41415 GCA_000404065.3 Pinus taeda
ATTAACTAAGTAGGGGCAGCTTCATTAGATTTTTGTTTCATTTGTTGGGGAATAAAGGGGAGGATAGAGAGATAATAGGGGATGATATTATCATATATAAGCTTGAAATCCTCCTTGCAGTTTTGAAAAATCACTCTATTCCGCCATTTCCATACAAACTAGCACACTATAAGGGGAATAGGTCTCCATATTACTTTCTGGGAGCCCCACCATTCAAATGCGTCCAAAATGGATGAACGGGATATGTTGTTGAAATCAAAGTGAGAAGCCAGCTTCTTCCAAAGGTCCTGAGTGTGGATGCAGTTAAAAAAATATGCATATTGTACTCTGTCTCAGATCGACAAATAGAGCAAATAGCGGGGCCGTTCCAATTCCTTTTTTGTAGGTTGGTCCATGTGAGGATTTTGTTATGGTATACAAGCCAAGAGAATAGTACAATTTTGTATGGGCATCTAGATTTCCAGAATGCAAGTGGAAATATTTTCCCAGCATAATCATGATGTTCTTCTATTAGGGAGAGATATATATCTTTAACAAAAACATTTATCCTGCCTCCCATACCCCGCCATGCACTGTTGTCCTTTACCTTGGTCCTGTATATCCCACTGCTCTTCATATTCCAGATTACCTTATCCCATTGGACAGCCATTTGACCATGAAGGCCCAGATCAATAGCATATTTCCATCTAGGAATAGCACCTTGCCACTCCTGAATGACCTCAACCCAGTAAAAAATACCTTTTTTTTTAAGGAAAAGTAAAAGCTGATGAGGTATAGGCCAAACATCCTCTACACCGATGATAGAATCAAGGCCGATGAGAATGTTGTTCTTAGATTGAAATTTCCAGACTAGATTTTTGAAAAAGAAATGTTGTATCTTTTGGAAGCTCCTCGATATAGCCAAGCCACAAGTGGGCCCCAATGATATGTTCCTGAACCAATATGTGAAATCTATGTTCCCCAAATATTTTATTATGATAGCAGAGCTCCATAAACTATCTCCTAGTATCACTTTCCATAGTGACTTACATAATACGGTAGAGCCAAACTTGCGAAGGTTCATAATGCCCCAACCCTCCATATTTTTAGGGAGGGTAATATTTGTTAGTTTGGTAAGGTGGAATTTTCTTTTTTCCTTACAGCCCCCCCATATGAAGATTGTCGTTAAACTATTTAATTTTTTAATGATGCTTGATGGGATGAAAAATAGGTGTGCCCAATAAACTATGAGTTGTGCAAGAACAGTTTGTGTGAGAATCATCCTACCAGCCAATGATAGGCATTTGAATTCCCAACCTGCAATCCTTTTGTAATATCTATTAAGGATCCAAGACCAATCTATTATGGAATAGCCCAAAGGCTTCAAATGATAGTCCAAATATTTCATTCCCTCTTTGATTGATATTGCTTGAATATTGAAGAGTTGAGAAAGATATTCCATATCTTCCATATTGACATCCCCATAGTGAAAAGATGATTTGCCTTCATTTATATGCAAACATGCCGCCCTTTGAAAGGAACTTAATATTTCATGCAAAATTTTCCAAGACTGCCTACAGAGCATAGCAAAAAGTAGTATGTCATCCACGAAAAGGTTATGCGAGAATTTTTTACCCCTGTTTATGGAAAGTGGATGGCAATTACCCATACATATAGCTCTTTTTATATGTAGGATGAGAGTGTCCATGACGAGGATGAATAGAAGGGGAGAGAGGGAGCAGCCCTGACGGGGGCCCCTGGAAGCAATGAAGTAGGAAATAGGAATACCATTTATGAGAATGCATAATTAACCTTCTCCACACATGCCATTATCCAGTTTGTACATTGACCATTGAGCTCAATTTTTATGAGGAGACACCGCAGAATGGCTGCCCCAATTTTTTTGAGGTTAGTTTTGAGAATGGCTGCCCCAATTTTTTTTTGTGCATGGAATGGAGACACTCTTAATACTAATTAATAGGAATTGATTAACATAACCTTACAACAGTCCACCTGATTGTAGAAGAAATACAAAAAAACTCCTAATACTAACCTGGAATAAAATGTTCCTTGCGACAACCAGTAAACCACCGAGAAGTAACGTCGAACAGACCATGAACGCTACGATCCAAAACGAAAACCATAACCAATCCCAGAGCACAGAAATGCTAGGAAATTGAGCGAGATAGGAGAAAATAACAGAATGTTGAGAGGAGGTGTCAATAGTTCCAAAATTCATAAACGATATGGACCCTGTGCAGGAGTGCGTAGGGCGAAATGGAAGGAAAAAACTTGGTAAAATGAAAAACAACTGGTTTTATAGAGAAAGGTTGTGAGTGAAGGCAATATCTTGTTCCAACACGTAGAGTGCAAGGTGTCAAACAAAGGTTGCAGAGCAATGGAAAGTTGTTAATTGGAAAGGCTGTATCATGTGTCCTGCCAGTGTGCAGTCCCCCATGAAAGTGATCGGCTACACGAAGGCCTAATCAGGGCAAAGGAGGAATGGTAGAATTGGTAGATGTGGGTGGTGATGGGAGAGTCAGTCGAGGAATGCAAAAAGTAGTGGCAAGCGAGAATATCAAAACGTGTCCTGGATGCAGACCAGCATTGTTGTAGTGGAGGGAGTTGATTGGTTGCTTAACATTCCAGGCACTAGATTGGAGTTGCGGGATCTCAGCATCCTAGTCGTTCTGCTTCCCGAGAGCACCCTTTACGATAATGTCAGTGCCACACTATTCTCACGAGTGGAATTGGAGTCGCAATTATCGTGGGGCCGTCAGTGAGTCCGTTTCATTACAATCATGTCAATAAAGGGTGAGTGATGTTTTATTACAATCATGTCAATAAAAGGTTTATGCATAGTAATTTTGGGCAGTTATGGAGTGAATGCTGAAGGAGAAACATGATATAACCATAGTAATGAAAACCATAAGATTTTAATCAAGGTAATTGCCTTTATCATTGAAAAATGTGTACATTAAACCCTTAAATATCACAAAATTAACACAGAAAAAGAATGTATGGTAATCACTTAAACAATCTATGGTTTTATCAAAGAATATGAACATAAGATATATCATTTCAAGATAGTTTACAATCATGTAAATATTTTAGGATTTTTTATTACAAATTATTTATCACCATTCCTGAATACTTTGAATGATAAGTAGTATGTTATTTAACCATTATTGTTGAGCAGGGAAGCTCATTCTATAGCTCAGTGTGATGTGTAACTTTGTCAGTTAGCCATCAAAGTTGAAATTAAAAATTAAAAAAAGTTAAAAATTAAATAACTATACAAAATATTTAAATAATGTCGGTTTATGAAAAAAATTGCAAGTGAAGAAATTGAATCCCCCTAGACTCATGTTAGACCCATATTTAAGATATATCTATGTTGGTAACCTATCTCCACACAACAGTAAGACACTCCCAATTTTTTTGGCACTCCCACTAATGAATGCTCGATCAGTCAACATGATATCATCCGATTGAGAATGATAATCAACCCCATAACACAAGCTTGATCATAGCCAGGTCGCACTGTCAAATTAAAACATCTCCTTCGAATGTTATGTTTGATCTCGTTTGCTTTGACATCACTTGCAAAATCCCAAATATTTTCACCTCAGCAACAACTTCGTTAAAGCTGCACAAAAGGATGAAGGAATGCTCGACAAAACATCCTTTAACACACTAATCAGAGTGTGACTTCCTGTTGCCTTTGGCTAAAGAACACATATTCACGTCTACTAAACTTTTGGTGGAAATTATCAAATATGGTTCCCTTTTCACAATGGATAATGGTTTTTTTGGGTATCCCAAACAGTCCCTAAGAATCCTTTCCATTCATTTTGTAGACACAACCTCTGTTTCCCATACAATATTACAATTCAATGCAATTTTAAAGGTTGCAGAGATTTTATTCTTCTACAAACAGTGGAAATGCAATTGTAAGATAATATATACTTTGTATAGCTATCGCCGAAGTGCAAAGAGTGTCGTTCCCACAAAGTCCACGGGAGTGATTTCATTGTTGAAATATGAAGCATAACTGTCCACTCTAAACACAAGCTTCATGTTCGAATGGAAAACAATGAAACCATTGTAGTTAAAAACAAGTTATTTCCTCCACACTACTAGTAATGTGGAGGGCATCTTAGGTGATTTGTCATGGATCAAAGAGTCCTAATTTGAAAATTAAAAATACTTTTCCAACAATTTACAGAGGAGCGAATTCGTCTGCCACAGTCTACGACCAAATTAGTATTGGATTAGTTTCGGCTTTCTAACAAATGGAACAAATAAGCTTTCTAGTGAATGGAACAAATCAACTTTCTAGGGAATGAAACAAATGGGACAACAATTTCAATTCGTTATCGAGTGAATGAAATGAAATGATTCAAGCTGGAAAAAGACATATAAGACAACAATGATTGAGAATTAAAACGGATGAACAGGGGAGAAGAGTGCTTTACCTTGGGTAGTTGGGAGGGTTTAATGAGAACCTCCTCACCCGGGTTCTATTTTCATGATGTGATTATGTTGTATATGTCCAATAACATAACTATATTGTATATATCTAATATATGTGCCACTCCGTGAATTAAACCAAGATTTTTCTTAAATTTTCCACCCTTTAAATTTTTTTGAAATTAAACACTGGTTAATAAAATTCATACACTCCAATTTTAATATAGACCATGTTTGTAAACATAATTAACCAAAAAAACAAAACAAACAAAATCAAACAACGAGGTGTGACAAAGTACCCATCCAGCCACTATCATTAGTTTTGTCATGATAATCTTGTCCAATGTTAAAGGCCTGCACAACCTCCAAATTGGGCAAAAAAGTAGTAGTAGTGCCTTCACTACTTCACTTTAAGATCCCAAAATGTTCGGTAAATTTCACTTAAAATAATAGCCACTGTCGCATAGCCAATGGCGACAAACTTCGAAGGAAAGAAAGGCAAATGGAATTTAATGGATGAGGTAAGTTTTGGGCGGCCGAGAGCCCACGTGCACGTCATCCAGCACTTTTTAGTTCGGTTTCTGCCGCCATCTGTGTCGAGTAGCTCCAAAGGTGACGAGACAATCAACAAAGCCGTCCCCGTGCCACTCCCGGTAGGAAGCTCGTGACCTACATTTTCACCTCTCTGTATTTTCCCACGAAATTTGTTGTTATGCAAGATAAAATTTAACATTATTCCGTGTTATGAATGTCAAGCCCCACGACAAGAGATAACCAGCCTACCATAGGGCATTAAATGACAGGTTAGCTGCATGCCCTTTAACTTTATAACACACCCACGCGCATAACGAGATAAATGAAAAATAATGGGGTGTGTTATAAAGTTAAAGGGCATGCAGCTAACCAGTCATTTAATGCCCTATGGTAGGCTGGTTAGCTCTTTCGCAAGCCCCACACTGAGATGAGGTAACAAGAGAAATGTGGTTAACCATGATAGGGAACCTTTGGCACTCGTGCCCCTTTTTACTGGATTCCGCTGGATGTCTTATTATTTGAGTGTGACCTGTCATGCCAGAGAATCTTCTCTCTGCATCATTAGTGTTGACATGCTAGTGAGTTCGATACGAAACATACTTTGCATGAATATAGGCATTGTCAACTCCGCCCACACGGATGGTAAATTTTGCATTATTTTTTTTTTTTTAAATTCTCATTATGAGAGGGTTGGAATCATTTTTCTGTGATGGTAGAATTGGATTTAACATTATTAAAAAATTCTTGAATGGATTTAGCACCATCAAAAATTTTGAGGCACCCAAAATCTTGAAGCTTGACAATTATAATTCAGATTCAAAAAAAATCTGCGAGATTTTGTCAAAACTTTATTGGAATTTCCATTATTTTATGGGCAAAATTGTGACTTTGTTAGACTACTCCTATAAAAATATCCCTAACTATTGATCAAACAACCGCCTCCACTAGTTTTATATCATAGACCACACCTCCTGAAAATATGGATCCCTTATCATTGTCTTGATGAATACTAGTTTCCTCTTATTTAAAATTTTCTCTAGGTCTCATGCAATAGCTTTTGAGTGATATTTTTGTAATACTTACTATCATTGTGAAATAAAAAAGTAATAGTTGTTGGCGAAGGTGCATGCCTTTTCTTCTTTTCTTAGATGGTTCATTGTACCAATTTGGTACTGGTTTCTTTGGGGAGTAAAGGTAAGGTAAGTTACAGAGGGACATGTCATAGCAAGAGAATGGAATGGCTCACTATACCAATCTGGTCCTTACTATTGTGAGTAGTCAAGGCAAGGTAGTTTACAGATAGATATGTCATACCATGAGATTGGAATGGTTCAATGTACCAATTTGGTACCTGCTACTCCAAGGAATCAAGGAAAGGAAGGTAACATATAGACATGTCATAGCATGAAATTCGCTCTGAGGAGTGAAGGCAAGGTAGGTTACGGATAGCCATGTCATAGCATGAGATTCAAATGGTTCATTGTACCAATCTGGTACCTGCTACTCTGAGGAATCAAGGCAAGGTATATAATCAATATACATGTCATAATGTGAGATTATACCCTGGGTTGGGAGAAAGAAAACTAACGATCCTCACCACATGACCTACACTCACTTGACTAGCAAAACTTAATTTGTATTAAAGTCTAATATCATTGAAAAAAATGAAATTTCTTTAACTAAAGTTGATTTTATTGAAAAAAATATAGAAAAATACTCTATTAAATTATATAATTATTATGAAATAAAAATAATCATAATAATACATTTAAATTATATAATAATAATAATAATAATGAATTTTAAAAGTTATTAAGATTATTATTATGATTTTGAAAAATCAAATAAATAACTTATGAATAAATACTTCACCTTATTCCGATGGATTCTAATCGAAAATAGAAAAGAATTATACAAACAAAAATTAAAAAACTATTCCTCTTAAGAGTACCTGCGATAGCACATAATCCATATGCCACTAAGAAAGAGAGAAAAACGGGGCTTTAAATATAAAAAAAATGGGTCTTTAAGATATGGAGAAAAAAAAGAGGGTTGGGTATTTGCGTGGCTTCAATGTATATACATGTTATTAAAAAAGAGATTTATTAAGAGTTTTAAAGGTTATTTGGCATTTGAAAAAGAAAAACCCATTTTAAACTCAATATTAAACCCTAATATTATAAACCAATATTAAAACCTAATTTTAAACCCTAATTTTGTAATATCAGAATACAATGTTGAAAAATTGCAATATCATGTAACATTGTGGCAATGATTGTCACATTAAGACAATGTTTGTCAAATGTGATGTTTGATAGATTTATGTACCATTCCAACATCATAATATTACTCTAATATTGAACCAAATATTATAAACCCTAAGATTAATATATTAAAATTGAGGATTATAAACCCTAAGATTAGTATTATAAACCTTAATATTAAACCCCAATTTTTTAATGTCACAATGCGACATTGTATAAATTGCAATGTAATGCAATAATGCTTGTTATATTGATTATGACACTGAGACAATGTTTTCCACAATGAGACACTGGATAAATTTATGTATCATTCCAATATCACAATATTAAACCCTAATGTTAAACCGAATATTATAAATCCTAACATTATAAAACTCAGTATTATAAACTATATGATTAATATTATAAAGCCTAATATTATACACCCTGATATTAATATATCAAACCCTAAGATTACTATATTAAAACCTAACATTATCAATCCTAAAATTAATAGTATAAACCCTAGGATTAATATTATAAACCTAAGATTAATATTATAAACACTAAGATTATTATGTTAAACCAAAAGTTTAATATATTAAACCCCATAATTATAAACCTTAAGATTAATATTATAAACTTTAAGATTAATATATTAAACCCTAAGTTTAATATATTAAAGGGTGAATGCATGAAGATGGGATACACATTTTGGAAATGCGTGAGTTGCGAGGGAGAAAAAAACAACTCAATTGAGTTGTTTGAGGGCTTAAAAATAAACCCTTGATGGAGCTCTTATGTAACCCACAATTACATAGGATCCCGATCGAGCTAATTTTTTTAACTTCTCACTGAAAACACAATAGGGAGTTTATGGTTCAAAGGGCTTGATCAAGCTATTTCAAATTTTACCTTAAGTGCTTGATCAATCTTTTTAAGTGTTTGATCGAGCTGTTGAGGGCCTAAAAATGGAGCTTTAGTTCCGCTTCTGTAGATTTATTTGGAATGCCATTTTGTACCTATTGATGGTGTTGGACCCACCAATATTCAAGGGATGACCTCGGTGTGAAGTCCCAACTATACCTCACAACGTTTGGTGTGGGAGTCCCATTTGGTATGATGGCCCTGTTGCCATTGTCTTCAGGATTTTCCTCAACTCTTGCTTGTCAACATAGTAGAGTGGTTTTCTTTGTCTTTAAGAAGTGAGGTTCGTGTTCCTAGTGAGTGTAAGTGTCACTTGTATCAATGGTTCTTTCATTGTCGAGGGAGAGGGTGACAGTGAGTTCCAGGCCGATTGGGACTAGTCCCAACACTCCTAGGAACACACAACACAATAGGACATGCAAAACTTCTGACAGAGCAGTCCACACAGATGCGGAAGTCACAACATACAAGGTAAGATAACACATACAACACTCATGGATCAGTCTGAACGAGTGCAACATTGTTACAACAAGCTTCATGTGAAAGATATGTACGATGTCCAGGAAAGCAGTCTACATGGGCGAGACAACTTTAACAACATATACAACACATTTCCATTTATAGATTATGCATTACAACAAATGAAGCAGTTCAGATGTAGAACACAGGTTAAAGAAACATGCATTACAAGTGTTAAAGATCAGTTTTACAACATATACAATACATGTGTTAAAATGTGTTGGCCTATTAGCAGGCTTCTAAATTAAGCAAAAGTTCTAAGACAGGTCATTACACCATACATCACTAACCCCGAGTGTGGGGCTTTGGATCCACTACTTACTCTTCAAAGAAAATATTACAAACTCTCTTGGCTATGTGAGAGGAGATGAGGTGAAAAGTCCTTTGCATGTACAAATGAGGGGGTATTTATAGCCAAGGGCAAAAGTGGCCCTTGTGGTTGTTCAACTACCCTCATGACTATTTGAATTCCATGACTTTTCGACTTACATGACTCTTTGTTCAACAAGTGGGTCTCTTGGACTTCCACATTACATCAAATTGATTGACAACAAGCCCATATTGGAGATATGGACAACATGACTCGTGAGGTGACTCAACATGACTTGACATGACAATGATGGTACATTGACGCTGCTTCTGGAGTGCATGTCGAGCTATAATGTTGGTGGGTGATGGATGTCTTAAAGGTTTATCATAGCTTCACCTTTGCATGGTGAAGTGCGTGGAGTCTTCAATTGTCCTTGGTTTGCTTGATGAATATTTAGCATGGTGTTCCTTGCTTGCATGCTAGAAGGCTTGACAAGCTCATCTATTCGTGAAAGTGCATGTTCGTTACGTTCGTCTGCTTCGCATGCTTCATTCATTCGTTTGTTGATGAACCTGTCATTCTGCATATTCTCCCTTCGTTCATCCCATGCGTCATCTTGCCATGTTCATTGGTGTACGTGTACCTGTAGTCACTCATGACGAGATGACATCAAATCCAAAACCTCCTAGTCTACTATGACACATGATCATTTTGGATGCAGGTGACTGGGAGAGGCCGTAAGGTTGTGAAGTGGGATGATGGCTCCGGGCACTGCTGATGAAAATTGCGCAAGAGTGAGTGAGTGATGGAGATGGGAAAACTGAGTCGACAGTGACTGTTTGTGAGGTTTGGATTGGCTGGGAGGAAAAAATGCGAAAATATTGGGAGGAACAGTCCAGGTTGCTGGAAGGCAAGGCAGGCATGCTCTTCGCATTTTTCAAAACAAACAGGAAGTGGGGTTGGACAACAATTTTTGTGCAATTTTCTAGAGGAAAGGGTCGGGCTGCATGAAGGGTCAGTGGGCAAGAATTGCGCATTTTCTGGGGGAAACTGCCCGAGAGACTGGAAGCGAAAATTCACAATTCCGAGAGAGAACTACTAGTTGGCTCTTGGAGTCACTAGTAGTAGAAACTGCACAATTCCTGGATGGAATTGGTTGTCTGCTGTTAGGGGCTATTGGAAAGTAAAACTACACCGAAGTAGCGGGGCCGGCATGCTGATCATCTCTGGGCAATTTCTGAGCTAAGTTGACTAATGTGCAGTGGACGGCCTGCTCATGAAAATTACACAATTTTTGAGATGAACAGTTGGTCGACTGTCGGGATGACTGACTGGAAAGACTGCGCAATTTTATGAGGGAGACAAGGATGGGCACTTGGTGTCTGTCCGACCTGTTTATGCAATTTAATCAGTCAGTTGAGCGGGTGAGGTCAGTGACATCTGTGCAATTTTTTAGGGGAGTCAGTGCTGGGGTGATTCTCGGGTCTGACTATCTGAGTGGCTAACATGAGAGCTGATTGAATTTCTTACGGCTAGCACAACTTGAAAATACTATCTTGGTGCTTCTGCATTGTTTTGGTTGATAGTTGATCGAGTCGATGGCAGTGTGATGGTTTGACTGTCAGAGCAGAGTCTAGTCATTAGAACTTTTGGAAAAAATGGCTAAGTGTGTGAATAATCAAAAGATGCATAGGCGATCATACGAGCACAAACTCGCATGACTTGACAATGAAACGATAAAACCATCTAGACACACATGTTCAACATGATTGACCGACAGTGTAAGTGACAAGCGCGACACTCATGATTGATCATTCATTAATCGAGATGAAAATTGCGCGATAGTGAATGTGACTCTATGTGTGAGTACAACAGATGCTTTCATTGCGAACACAACAAGCACATATGAAGCGAAGACTTTGAGCGTAACCCGAAAATGGTCGTAAACATGACCTATACATCAACATGCAAAGACTTGAATGCAATGAACAAGAAAGGTGGATATAAAGACTCACACAAGCTCACGGAGTGAACCCAAGTGTGTGCAGTCATCATGTGAAACTCTTCAAGGGAGGCTTCGAAATTGGTGCAGGCCAACATTTTGGAGGGTGGTTGTAGCCACTACAACACTTGGTGACACACTGGTAGAACTCCAACTTCTCTGTTTCGGTTCATTTATAGCACAGGGCCTTGGTATTTTAGGGAGTATTGAATCATTGTGTGGGCTACTTCAATCTCCCCACTTACCCCATGGACATATGTGGTTCACCCTTTGCCAACTCAGTCAAACACAATCAAAAGTTCAGCTTAGATCTTAGTGCTTCGAATCCGGGAAGGGTAGTTTAGCTCACAAGTTGAAGATTTCCAGAGTATAAGTTTTCATCTCTGGTGTTGATCCACTACCAGAAGCCCTGGATAGTACCTAGAGGAGTCACATAGGAAGACACACATTCCTCCACTGCCAGCGAGCTTGGTCAATACCTCGATGTAGTTGCTTGCTTCACCTATCTGCACATGAAGCCTTTCTCTTCTTTCGCCTTTGTATTTTTTAAGAGGACTATGCATAGGCACTTATTTATTTTTGGGCGGAAGAGGGATCCCAACTTATTGAGAGAAGAAGAGTTTGTTCCTTCAAAGCAGCATGTAAGACCTCGGACATAGGTTTGCTCGTTTAGATTCTCCCCTTCTTCGTTTCTACTAGTTAGATGAGCTTGAACACACAGTACATAAGGCTGAGTACAGGCATGGGGCTTCCCAGTGTGGACGCAGGTTCACGGTTGGACTGCAACTTCCCTTGCAGATGGTTTGTATTTTCGGTAAGGACTTAATCATCCAAAAGTTACAACTAAGCACATAGAAGGCAGACACAATACTGGCCAAGTGCTGTAGTGTCACAAGTTCCCTCAAATTTTAGCCACATACTCTATTCAAAAGCCAGAATGTAGTAGTTGGAAGCACTTATTTCTGGAAACAAAAATCATAAGTATATCAAACAAACAAAACGAACATGAACAAAAATAGTAAGAAGAATCAAACAAAGCAAAAACAAAGGTAAGAAAAACAAACCAAATGAAATAACAAGCAGCAAGTAGACTATGTACATGGCACGGGCGCGGCCCGACCTACTGAAAATAATATTTGAGATCTTGGTCGTTGGTAGGAAGGTTTTCAATCTTCCTTCCTAGTGATTTAAAATGATACGTGTGTGGGCCAAGCTTCTCGTAGACCAATGAAAGTCCATTGGGCTCCACTACCGGAACCTGGTGGCATTCCAGAAGACCGTCAAGTGAAGACAACACCACTGTTTCAGGTACTGTGTGCAACATGGGCTCGGATGATGGAACAAGGTAGTTGTTTTTATTTCACGAAGGGTTAAAGTTTCTAAAGTCAATGTGTAAACGGATTTTCCCAGATTTCTTACATGCAAGATTTAAATTAGAAAACCAAGTATGATGATGAAATTTGCAAGTAATCCAAACACTTAAAATGTTAGTCAATCTTTTCGGTGGAAGGGGTGCAAACAACATGTATGTGTTACCTATTCTTTGTTGCGATGGATTGTCTCCTCCTTTACCTGGAATCTCATGTTGGATTGCTCGTGTGTAGTGTGTACATAGGTCATCATCTACTTGTCCAGACCCATCTCGGTACTGTTCGATCAATTTGTCAACGATTTGTCATTGTTGTAGTGTGTATCTTGTACCGAGATTAGCCATCTTCGGATCTTGGTAGGTTCGCTGGTTGCTTTTTTTGTTTGTCGTGTTGGTCCTTTGTGTGTTCAAAATTGAGTACTTCATATTCAACATTGTTGTTTGTGCCTTCGAACTTCACACAGCTCAAAATCATGCATTGTTTGTTGTTTTCGATGATTGAGGCACACTCGATCCTTCAGCCATCATGTGTTTTTGATTCATCAGGACTCATGGCCTACAACTTGTCTATACACGGACCATTTAGTGTGCTAGTACTATTGTTGCTGTTACTACTACTACTGTTACTATTAGAAGAATAAACCGTACTTTTTTCATTACCATCAGTTCAACAAGGAAGGAGTCCCAACTGCATGTCTGATGAGGTTGGAACTGGCCTTGCAGGATAACACTCCAATGTCTTTTCCAGGAGGCAGTTACCAAACATGAGTCCTGCTAAGGCCAATGGTTCATTCTCACCATTAACGGGAGTGACATTGTGTTTCATATACCTCTCGGTTAACACCTAGATTTGGTTGCATCTTCCCTTGTACGAAAGCCACATGTGAGACCAGTCTTGAACAAAATATCCATCTAGCTTGCTAGACCAGTCTTTGTTGAGTAGTAGGCCATATGCTTCCGGTATGTCCACAACAACTATGTTGATGCATTGGTGGACTCGACTGTCATGAGATAGTAAGATGATCACATCTCACAGTTCACCAATGGCTGGTACTGATGTTCTATCAAGTTGGATGATTCTCATGGATGTTTTGCTTCTATTTTTCTCCATCGTGCATTGATCTTCTTAGCAATGGAGAGCGGCATGACGTTGGCTGCGCTGAAAGAAACCAGACAGTTTTCAACACTGTAGTTGAAAATTTGAAAAGATAGCAGGAATGGGGGGAAACCTAAGTGTGTTTCTTCCATCCAGAGTGTATTGAGCACAATGGAAAGTGATCTGGAAGGTGTGCTTGCTCCCTTGCTAGTAGAGGCTTCACTATTTGTCCTAATAGTGTGTGTAGCAGGATATCTCGCTGAATCTAGATCTTAGCCAACTCAAACAAACTGATGTTTTCTGGATTTTTCTTTAGGTCATCAACAATGTTGTACTCCAGAGATGGTAGACTTAATGAGGTGTCCAAAGTAGAATAGATGTTCGTGTTATCCGACGAAGTGTTTTACTATTTGGTTCTCATGGAAGTACTCTTACCCATCGCTGTCTTCCTAGATTTGTTTTGTGTTTTCTTCGTTGGGGCGGCCAGTGGATCAGCCCTCCTTATCAATAATCTGATATTCTCTTGCATTTCCCCAAGTGTAGGGGGAGCCCCTTTACTCCTAAGATTGTAACGATCATTTTGCCTTGGGGGATGCTTCTCGGTGTTTGTCTTCGGTGTTTCTTATGAGCACTAATATGTGCTCACCACGTGCCTAGAACTTGATGCTTCAACAAGTGCAATACCTTTGTCATAATTTATGTCATCTAACTTCTTCTGCATACTACTCTCTCCATCGAGTGTATGACTATATACCAAGTTTGAGACTCGCTTCCTATCCAAATAGAAGTTTTCAGGGTGATGTTCTTCATGGAATAAACAAAACTCGAGATTTGTACACTGATCGACATTGAACACATAACTCTGTGCATTTTCTTGAGTGGACCAGTTGCTTCCTGATGAGTCCCTTCCCTGTCTCTGTCTAGGTGGATAGCTCCTTGCAAATGTGTTTGTTTTCCATTGTTTAAGCTCAAACACTTCACTTTTTAAGTTCTTGACGAGGCGAGTGAGGGTTTCAATATCATTTGCTTCCTTGTCTCTACCCTTGCTCGTCATCGCTTGGGACTTCTTGCTCGCATCTTTAGAGTCCTTTTCTGGTTCATCATCCTTGATGAGTCCAATCGCGCGCAGGTCTTTTTTGACAACAATAGCCTCTTCGAATTTTTCCGAGAGTGTTGGTTTCACAACTCACTTGAAGAACTGTGCAATGTTGGTCGGCAATGCGGACATGTAGTAATCAATGGTGATGGAGTCATGAGGTTTGGTGTCTGCTGCAAATTTTTTCAATATGCGTGTAAACCTTTGGCTGAAATATTTTACCTTTTCCTTCCCCTCCATATTCAGGCTACCCAATTCTTTCAGTAACATAGTTGGGGTCTTGTCATCAACAAAATTTTCAAGGAACATGCGTTTCAATGCATGCCAATTTTGTATGGATTTTGGTGGAATATTTTGATACCATGTAGCAGCGCGACCATCCAAGATACATGGGAATAGTATGTAAGCTACATCGTCATGCCATACCTCAAGGGTCTTTAGCTGCACGTAGAAGTTGTCCAAATGATCTTCAGCCTTCACCATGCTGTCAAGGTTGAACTTGATATTCATTCTCTCTGTTCACCTTCGTATCTTTTGCAGAACAATCGGGAGAGCCAATGGTCCCTGGGTCATCCATTCAAGATTTGGGTTAGCCATCTGTTAGAGTAAGTCTATTCATCCCTCCATCAGAGATCATCTGCATTCTTCTCATGGAAGGGTCTTGTCTCCATACTTCCCTCATGTCATGTACCTGCTGGTTCGTGTCTGATCATCAAAGTTCATCAAAGTCAATTTTACAGTCATTATGGATGGTATTTTGGTCAGCCAAGAGTCATTTCAGTCATTAGGTCTAGGGTTAAGCAAATTTTGTCTTAAAAGTGTCCAATAATGTCAGCAAGCACATGAGGGTGTTCCTAATAAGTTTTCATTCAAAAATTTTCATTAGCAATAATGCCTAAGAATGGTTCTTCTTCAAAACACTGTTTTGAAGAAGAAATCATCCAATTTATTTTTTGTAATAAATAGGTAAATTTTTAAGGTTTTTCAAGTTCTACAATTCTTCAGTGCAGCCCTGGTCATCCTTTGCCAAAATCCAATGACATCATCCCTGCAAAAAATTGCCAAGAGGTTCATCATTTCAGTCAAAAATCAAAGGAAACAACGAAAACAGAGTTTGTATTAGAAAGTGAAAAGTGCCAAAGCAAAAACATTAGGAAAGTGGGTTTCATGAGCTAAAATCTCAAAATCTCTTTGTTTATAAGCAATGCCTTCATATGAAAAGATCATTTGTAAAAGAGAAGAAACATAGAGCAATTTTGGTAAGTGAGTGGCAATTTGGGTGAATTTGGGCGAAAATCGACCGGCGCGGCGCACTGGGCAGGAGGCGTGGCACACAGGGCGTGAACACTCAGTGTATTTTTGCACAGGCACAGGGCATTGGTGAGGCGCGACGCATTGGGCGTGCTGCATGACGCATACAACCAGAGGCCCAAAACTGCTAACATTTGCTCCAAATCGCCAAAAACTCGCACGGATTTGCTAGGTAGAGTCTCCATCATTTTGTTTCATCCAATTTTGTGCTTATGGTGTGGTGGTTGATGAATGTTAATGGTTAAAACAAAAACATCAAACCCTACCATTTGAAATTCCAAGAAACTTGCTGCCTAGGGTTTGGAAAACCATTTTGCTTCCAAATCTTTCATTCCTTCATCATTCCCTTATCCCATTTATCCCTTAATTTCATTGTTGCCCAAGTTCCACTACCCCCTAAATTCACTCATCCCCTATCCCAAGTTCTCTTTCCCAAATTTCCTAATGTAAAATCCCCAAACCCTAACCCTATACAAAAACTCCCATAACATCCCATATTTCCCTAACTACATCTATCCCAACAGTCCCAAAATTCCCACTATTTTCCCTCCCCTTATACTCCCTCGTTTCAATGTTTTCTTTTGGTGGAAGAGGTCAAGAACATCAACAAAAGGCAATCCAACACAGTTTGATACATCAGCACCTAACTCTGCAGGACAATTTTTCTACCAGCAGTTATGGCATCTGATTATTCATATGATTATGAAGTAGAGACCCAAAGTGACTCACCTGTAGAAGGACATGCACCCAGGAGGCCTCATAGAGGGGGCAAACATATCAGAGAAGAACCAATCACCCTGACTGAATTGCAGGCCTGCGCTCTTGTCATCTCTTGTTTCCAATATTAGTCATGTTATGAATTCTGTGAGAAGGTTGCTAGTATTCAGTTTCATCATGAGTTGGCTCACTTGTTTGTACTACATTTACATGGTGATCAGGCCACTCTAACTGATGTCACTTTCACACTAACACCAGAGTCCATTTCATTAGCAACCAGTATTCCCAACATTGGAGAGCCATGGAACAAGAGGCAAAAAATTGATCGGTAGCATTATGAACCTTATATTAAGCCCAACTTCCTAAGACAACTCAAGAGAGTGTTTCCTTTTCAGTACCTCAGAGATGAATATGCTCCTTTAATGAAATTGATCATGAAGTATTTCAGCTGTGAGGGCCGGTTCTCCCGCTTGTATGCTTATCATATCAGGCTGCTCATGCATTTTACCCGGGTACGGATGATGAACATTCCTTATTTCATGTGCCGAATATCGAAAGGATGACCACTCTAGTGCAGCACAAGACCCCACAACAGCAGTTTAATAGTATTTATCATTTTGCTCTTATAATAATTGTGGTTGTTCATCAGCTTGGCTTGCAGGGCATCACTTGGGATGATTTCATCTCTCGTGACTTTTTCAGAGCTTCTCAGGGACCTTCAAAGACTTTTCATGAGAAAGGTGGACCTTTTTATCAACATGAAGGTCATGAGACATGCACTGCTACTGTGCCGGTATTTATCACTTATCAGAAGGGCACTAGGCAGTTGTTCGTGGCAGCAAAGTGAGTGTTATCTCCACCTGGGGTGGAAGGGGCCTCGCTTCCGACATCAGCACCACAGGTTCAAGATAAAAGCAAGAGGATAATGCAGGACGAGGGGCCTTCAGGTGAGCAGGACTTTATTCTTATTCAGGATGATGATACAGACATGGACCCACAAAGTGCAAATCCTAGAGAGATCATCTAGGACCAGCAGATAGAGATCAAAGCCTTGTCCCTCAACTTGGAGAGGGCTAAGTGGATTATAAAATACTTGAAGTAGAGAAATAGGTAGCTTGAAGATCAGCAGGTGATTATGGAGTTACAAAACATCCGGGAGAATCGCCAAGCTGCCCAAAGGAGGAGGATTGAATTCACTTCATTGGAGCAAGAGATTAATGATGATCGAGAGTCTTGGCCTGAAAGAGCCAACATCCACTTAGAGAGACTATTGAACAAGGCCGAAAAGGAGAAGGCATTGCTGAGACACATGGATTTTCATTACATGGCAAGGAATAAAGTTTGCAAAGCACGAATAAGGAATTTAAAGGCAAAATTAAAGTAGGCATCAAAGAGGGAAAAGAGGCAAAGGGAGCATGATCGACTTTGGATCTTGACCAAGGCACCCTTGGCTCAACATAGCTCCTGATGAAGAAGGTCCAGCCCAAATTTCAAGAAATTTGGAGCAATTTTTGCATTTTGGGAATTTTTTGCACAAAAAACAGGGTTTTCCTCCCTATGCACCGTGTCACGTGGCGCTCGCTTTTGCTAGAGGGCTCCAAATCACAAAAACTTTGCATTTATGGATTTTTCATGATAAATTATGCTTTCCTACCTATGGACAAGAAATTTGGATAGATTTTGAGCCCTCAAAAGGTCAAAAAACACTCAAAAATAACCTCACTGCCCCTATTTTGACACATAGGAAGCAGTCTTGGGAGATTGGATATTTGGAGGGGCAAATGGACACCAAATCCAGAAATTCTACTTGGGTTCGAAAGTATACAAGTAGGGATTTCCAATGAGCTATCATGAGCTCAATTTGGAGTTCAAGAAGGGCCTCAAACGCAGCTCCAAAATTGCGCTATGCATAGAGATTTTGGGCGCGGTGCATAGAGAATTTTGGCCTATGTTTCACTCTCCAGCTCAGAATTTCAGCCAGTTTTGACTAGTTTCACTTTTTTATGTTACTCTTGATCTAACTTGATGTAATTTCATTACCATGATGTAATTTTGGTACATTTTTACTTGTCTTAGTAGATTCATTCACGAAAAGGTGAAATATGAGTGAATGAATCAGTTTCCTAGCATATAGAGGCAAGTTGTTTCATTGCCTATTTTCAGTTCCTTGTTTAGATATGGTTGAAACAACTCCTAGAATGATGAGCTTGACCCCTAGAGGCATGGGAAGAAGTTAGGCTTTTCTATATCATGTAATTTCTCAGTCATTTTCAGGGTTGGACACTTGAGATTGCTTGGCACTTTATTGTACATTTGATTTCTGAATTTTTGGCAAAGGAAAGACTAGGGTTTTGCAGCACTTGTTGGGATCAATGTGGCTCTATGTTTTGATGGTGTTTTTCTTCATTTAATTGTAAGTTCATTGATGTTTTATGTATGCCATTTCCCTTCTCTTTGCTTCTGAAATTAAACAAATTGAGTGACAAAGGTAGAATTCATTAGCTTATGGTGCTCTTCCCTAAAATTTGTTTAGTTTTACATGTTTTCATCTGTTTGGAGAGGATTCTTGAAGCCTCTTGCCCTCTTTATCTCCTCAGCAGTCTTTTCTATCCATTCATTTAATCTAAAGCATCAAAACTACTGCCTACCTTGCCCCAACTGGAACTCTGCAAAAATTTGGCCTCATCCCCGGACCCAAATTTTCCTTTCCCTTTTTTCCAACAAAATCTCCCAAAAATCAAATCAAATCCTTGCGTTTCATACCTAGCCTAAGATCAGTTGTTAAACTAGTCATCTCAAGCCCCATCGATTATCTTTAGCTAAGATTGACCTAAAGAGATCCCTCTCCTGTCCTCGTAGGGCTAGCTACAAGGCTAAGCGTGGTTTGATGTGGACCTAGAAGCTTACCTTTTCAACTTGAGGTAAATCCAGGCTCTAATAGGTCAGCCATCTCTTCTTGTTCTTCATCCTCTTCCTCTCTTTTGGAGTCTGATGGTTCCGACTCTAAGTCTGTTGGTTCATCTCCACCTCTACCTCCTCCGCTACCTTCCCCTCCACCTCTTATACCAAAGTTTGCTCCCAAGATCACAAGAGAGTCTTGTTCACCTTGCCGGAAGACTCGAGGTTCTTCTCCATCTTTAATAGCTTCTTCTAGACCTTAAAGTGTGGCAAGGACTGCTTCTTCCACCGATGCCACAACAATTCCTATGGGAGTGGCTTTTGACTTCTTTGATGTGTATGGAAGGTGTTGTATGCCTAGGATCAGTCCGACTACTTTCGCTAACTGGCTAGTGATGGGACGGACATAGCAAAGGTGTTGATATGGAATCTTATTTTTAGTTATGGGAGGTGAGGAGTAGCAAACTACAAAGTCACGTGTAGGTGAGAGAGAGTGTGAATTACTGCCTTGAATAGATGGTTGATGAGTGAGTGTGAGGGGAATTTCAGCCATGTACAACTGGTTGCCCTCCTTCTAGCGCCATAAATGTTGATGGTGCTGGACCCTCCAACATTCATAGGATCACCCTGGTATGAAGTCCCAACTAGTCCTCACATCGTTTGGTGTGGGAGTCCCATCTAGTATGATGGCCTGGTTGCCATTGTCTTAAGGATTTGCCACAACTTTTGCTTGTCAGCATAGGACAGTGGTTTGCTTTGTCTTTGAGAAGTGAGGTTCACATGCCTGGTGAGTGTAAGTGTCACTTGTGTCAATGGTTCTTTCACTGTCGAGGAAGAGGGCGAGAGTGAGTTCCAGGCCGATTGGTAGCAGTCCCAACACTGCTAGGAACACACAACACAACAAGACATGCACAACATCCAGTGGAGAAGTCCAAACAGATGTGGCAGTCACAACATATATTCTAAGATAACACGTAAAACACTCACAGATTAGTCAGAGCGAGTGCAACGATTGTTACAACAAGCTTCACGTGAAAGGTCTGTCTGATGTCCAGGAGAGTAGTCTACACAGGCAAGACAACGTTAACAACATATACAATCCATTTCCATTAATAGATTATGCATTACAACAAATGAATCAGTTCAGATGTAGAACATAGGTTAAAGAAACATGCATTACAAGTGTTAAAGATCAATTTTATAACATATATAATACATGTGTGAAAATGTGTTGGCATGTTAGCAGGCTTCTGAATTAAGCGAAATTTCCCAGACACATCATTACACCATACATCACTAACCCCGAGTGTGGGGCTTTGGAGTCACTACTTACTCCTCAAAGAAAATATTACAAACTCTCTTGGCTATGTGGGAGGAGATGAGGTGAAAAGTCCTTTGCATGTACAAATGAGGGGGTATTTATAGCCAAGGGTGAAACTGGCCCTTGTGGTTGTTCAACTACCCTCATGACCATTTGACTTCCATGACTTTTCAACTTACATGACTCTTTATTCAACAAGTGGGTCTCTTGGACTTCCACATTACATCACATTGATTGACAACAAGCCCATAGTGGAGATGTGGGTGCCATGACTCATGATGTGACTTGACATGACTTGAAATGACAATGTTGGTACATTCATGCTATTGTTGGAGTGCATGTCGAGCTATAGTGTTGTCGGGTGATGGATGTCTTCAAGGTTTATCATAGCTTCACCTCTGCATGGCAAAGTTCGTGGAGTTTTCGATGGTCCTTGGTTTGCTTGATGAAGCTTTAGCATGTTGTTCCTTGCTTGCATGTTGGAAGGCTTGACAGGCTCACCTGTTCACAAAGGTGCATGTTTGTTGTGTTCATCTGCTTTGCATGCTTCATTCCTTTGTCCGTTGGTGAACCTATCATTCTGCATGTGCTCCCTTTGTTCATCCCATTCGTTGTCTTTCCATGTTCGTTGGTGTACATGTACCTGTAGTCACTCATGACGAGATGACATCAAATCCAAAACCTCCTAGTCTACCATGACACATGATCATTTTGGATGCAAGTGATCGGGAGAGGCAGTAAGGTTGTGAAGCGGGATGATGGCTCCAAGCACTGTTGATGGAAATTGCGCAAGAGTCATTGAGTGATGGAGATAGGCAAAATGCGTTGACAGTGACTGTCTGCGAGGTCTGGCTTGATTGGGTGGCAAAATTGTGCAAATTTTGGGAGGAATAGTCTGGGTTGCTAGAAGGCAAGGCAAAGATTCTCTGCACATTTTTCAGAACTAACGAGCAGTGGGGCTGGACAGCCATATTTGTGTAATTTTCCTAAGGAACGGTTCGGGTTTCATGAAGGGTCATCAAGTAGGGATTGCGTAGTTTTTTGGGGAAACTTCCAGGGAGATTGGCAGCCAAAACCACACAATTCCCAAAGGGAACTGCGAGTTGGCCACTGGAGTCACTAGCAACAGAAACTGCGTAATTCCCGGAGGGAATTGGTAGTCTGCTACTAGGGACTGCTGGTAAGGAAAACTGCACTGAGGTCGGGAGTTCGGCCTACTAATCATCTCTGCATAATTTCTGAGCTGAGTTGACTGATGGGTAGTGAAAGGCTTGCTTAGGAACACTGCATAATTTGTGAGATGAACAGTTGGTCGACTGTCGGGATGACTAGCCGGGAACACTATGCAATTTTCTGATGGAGATAGGGATGGACACTTAGTGTTTTTTAGGCCTTTCTACGCAATTTCCATAGTCATCTAAGTGCGTGAGGTCAATGACCTCTATGCAATTTTTTAGGGGAGTCAGTTCCGGGGTGACAGCTGGGTCTGACCGTCCAGATGGCCAACATGAGAGATGATTGAATTAATTGTGGGAAGTGCAACTTCAAAAGATTGGCTTGGTGCTTCTGCATTGTTCTCGTTGACAGTCGATCATAAGGTGATGGTGCGACTATTAGAGGGGAGGCTGGTCATCAGAACTTTCAACAAAAATGGCTAAGTGTGTGAACAATCAAAAGATTTTTAGGTGATCATACAAACACACACTCACATGACTTGACGACGGAACGACCAAACCATCCAGACACACATGTTCAACATGAATGACCGACTGTGTATGTGACAAGCGCAACACTCGTGATTGACCGTTCATTGATCGAGACAACGCTTGCGTGACAGTGAATGTGACTCCATGTGTGAGTGTGACATATGCTTTCATGGCAAACACAACCAGTGCATACGAAGTCAAGACTTTGAGTGTAACTAGAACATGGTCACAAACATGACTTAGACATCAACATGTAGAGACTTGAATGCAATGAACAAGCAAGGTGGATGTAAAGACTCACACGAGCTCACAGAGTGAACCTGAGTGTGTGCAATCATCAACTGAAACTCTTTAAGGGAGGCTCCAAAATTGGTGAGGCCAAAATTTTGGAGGGTGGTTGTAGTTGCTACAACAGTACCCTAGTGGACTTCATGCATAATTTTTCCTTATGTGGCAAAGTTGATCATGTTAAATTCTTGAAGGAATCCTCTATCCAATGACATCTCAGTTTGACATTTTCAAATTCATATCATAATTTTCATCTAATTTATTTTAAATCTAATGTTTGAATTTTTTTTTGATAGTTTCAAAGGGGTTGAATAAAAAATCATTAACATAAAATATACAAACTAGAAAATTTTCAAAAATACAAATTTCTCCTTTTACAAGTTCTCTTGAAAAATGGTGCTCCTGATTCTTAAAATTATTTAAAGTGTAGAAAAAAATCTTACTCGAACACACGTGTTTGCAAAATGCAATTAAAATATTACTTCGCGAACTTTGGAAAATAATAAAAAAATATAATTTTAATTTGCCTAACTTAGTTCTATGTGTAGATTAGATATATATATATATATATATATATAAATATATATATTAATATATATAATATAATAAAAATTACACATTTTAGAGCAAGTTATGTTACATGAACACACACATACCTCTTAAGGTGTGCGAAAATTTGCAAGGACATGCATTTCATTTAATGGAAAATTAACAGATTGTATGACACTATTTTTGTTGCAAAAAATATGATTATGACAAGAACATAATTCTCAACAAATTGTACTTTTACTATGAATCAAAATTCACAATGGCTATATTAATTTTGAAGTCTTGCATTCGATAAAAGCATAAAAAATTTCAAATTTCATTGCCACATTTGGCCAAATGTGTAACTCGTCTTCATGCATCACTCTAAACCCAAGGAGTAAATTCCTTAAGATTAATATTATAAATCTTAAGGTTAATATATTAAATCCTAATATTAATATTACAAACCCTAAGATTAATATATTAAACTAACCCATGGATTACAAACCCTAATATGAATATTATAAGAGCTAAGTTGAATATATTAAATCCTAATATTAATATTATAAACCCTAAGATTAATATATTGAACCTTAATATTAATATATTGAACCTACATTTAATATATTAAACCCTAGGATTATAAACACTATGATTAATATTATAAACCCTAGGATTAATATAAGCATCGAGGGTTAGGTCAATTGGTCGTGTTCCTATCGTTAAATCGCGTCGCTAATAGGAGGTCACATGTTCAATTCTCCTTGAGTCCCTCGGGGTTAATCTCTCCTAATAAGCTGACACAAAGTGACCCCTTCGGGTGGATCTGTTTGGATATTTCCTCAAGCAAAAATACCCTAAGATTAATATTATCAATCTTAAGATTACTATTACAAACCCTAAGATTATAAATCTTGAGATTAATATATTAAACCCTAAGACTAATATTATAAACCCTAAGATTATATTATAAGCCCTAATATTAATACACTAATACTATAAAACTCTAACCTTATAAAACCGAATATTATAAGCCCTAAGATTGATATTATAAAACTTAAAATTCTAAACTCTAAGTTTAATACTTTAAACCATATGATTATAAACTCTAGGATCAATATTATAAACCCTATTAACATTAAACTAATATTATGGTTCATTATAAGTTATTTACATATAGATCATGATGTTTATGGTAAGTATGGTACACCATGGTAGTCCCATTAACTATAGTTGACTATGTCAACAATAATTAACATATGTTAATATATTAATATATAAATAATTATGACATTAATATTATTAATGTTATTTGAATATAATATATATATATATAATATATATATAATATATATATATATAATATTAACTATATATTAAATAATACTTAACAATAACAAGAATATTTTTCTAAGCTTTAAATATTATCAACCCTATATTAAAGACCATATATATAACCCTATATATTATAAACCATAATATTATTTAACCAAGTTTTAAAATTTAATATTAAACTAAATATTATAAATTTTGTATATTAAACTTTCATATTAACCTTAATATTATAAACAACCTTTATATCATAAACCTTATATATTAAACTCTAATATTACAAACTATAATATTATAAACTTTATATTAAAAACTCTATAATAAACCATGAATTAGAACCTAATATTATACCATCCAAATTATTATTATTTATAGTGTTCTGTCAAAGTTAATATTTGTGATTTTTTATTTTATTTTTTAATTTAATATCCCAAAAAAAATAATATCTATACCATCAAAGTGGATCTCTTAGCCATGAAATGAACAAATCTCAAATAATATCTAGCACTTAATCCTCCCTTACACTCTAAAAAAACCATATGCGCCCTAGTCTACAACCCCTTCTTACAAGAGAAAACACGTTAACTTCCTAAAACCCTTAATATTATTATCAAATTCTTAAAACTTTACCCTTAAAACCTAGTACTATTCACCAACTATTTGGCGGATACTTCCACCAATACAAACTTGTCCTAGAAGGCCACTCGCACATTTTTAAAACTTTGTTGGTATATAAAATTATTGAGAGTCTAATTACAAATTTAAACCCTCATAATAAATATATGAATATTTCCATCTGTTATTTTACCAGCGGTGGTGAGTCCGTTACATTACAATCATGTCAATAAAAGGTTTATGCATAGTAATTTTGGGCAGCTATGGAGTGAATGTTGAAGGCGAAACATGATATAACCATAGTAATGAAAACCATAAAATTTTAATCAAGGTAATTGCACTTATCATTGAAAAATGTGTACATTAAACCCTTACCTATCACAATATTCACACAGAAATATTCACACAGAAAAAGAATGTATGGTAATCACTTAAATAATCTATGGTTTTATCAAAGAATATGAACATAAGATATATCATTTCAAGATAGTTTACAATCATGTAAATATTTTAGGATTTTTTATTACAAATTATTTATCACCATTCTTGAACACTTTAAATGATAAGTAGTATGTTATTTAATCATTATTGTTGAGCAGGGAAGCTCATTTTACAGCTCAGTGTGATGTGTAACTTTGTCAGTTAGTCATCAAAGTTGAAATTAAAAATTAAAAAAAGTTAAAAATTAAATAACTATACAAAATATTTAAATAATGTCGGTTTATAAAAAAATTTGCAAGTGAATAAATTGAATACCCCTATACTCATGTTAGACCCATATTTAAGATAGATCTATGCTGGTAACCTATCTCCACACAACAGTAAGATACACCCTATTCTTTTAGCACTCCCACTAATGAATGCTCGATCACTCAACATGATATCATCTGATCAAGAATGATAATCAACCCCATAACACATGCTTGATCATAGCCAGGTCGCACTGTCAAATTAAAACATCTCCTTCGAATGTTATGTTTGATCTCGTATGCTTTGACATCACCTGCAAAATCCCAAATATTTTCACCTCAGCAACAACTTTGTTAAAGCTGCACAAAAGGATGAAGGAATGCTCAACAAAGCATCCTTTAACACACTAATTAGAGTGTGACTTCTTGTTGCCTTTGGCTGAAGAACACATATTCACGTCTACTAAACTTTTGGTGGAAATGATCAAATATGGTTCCCTTCTCACAATGGATAATGGTTTTTTTGGGTATCCCAAACATTCCCTAAGAATCCTTGCCATTCATTTTGCAGACACAACCTCTGTTTCCCATACAATATTACAATTCAATGTAATTTTAAAGGTTGCAGAGATTTTATTCTTCTACAAACAGTGGAAATGCAATTGTAAGATAATATATACTTTGTATACCTATCGCCGAAGTGCAAAGAGAGTCGTTCCCACAAAGTCCACGAGAGTGATTTCATTGTTGAAATATGAAGCATAACTATCCACTCTAAACACAAGGTTCATGTTCGAATGGAAAACAATGAAACCATTGCAGTTGAAAATAAGAGACTTCCTCCACACTACTAGTAATGTGGAGGGCATCTTGGGTGACTTGTCGTGGATCAAAGAGTCCTAATTTGAAAATTACAAATACTTTTCCAACAATTTACAGAGGAGCGAATACGTCTGCCACGGTCTACGACCAAATTACTATTGGATTAGTTTCGGCTTTCTAACAAATGGAACAAATCAGCTTTCTAATGAATGGAACAAATCAACTTTCTAGCAAATGAAACAAATGGGACAACAATTTCAATTCGTTATCGAGTGAATGAAATGAAATCATTCAAGCTGGCAAAAGACAGATAAGACAACAACAATTGAAAATTAAAACAAATGAACAGGAGAGAAGAGTGCTTTATCTTGGGTAGTTAGGAGGGTTTAATGAGAACCTCCTCACCCCGGTTCTAGTTTCATAATGTGATTATATTGTATATGTCCAATAACATAACTATATTGTATACATCTAATATATGTGCCGCTCCATAAATTAAACTAGGCTTTTTCTAAAATTTTGCACCCTTTAAAATATTTTGAAATTAAACACTGGTTAATAAAATTCATACACTGCAATTTTAATATAAACCATGCTTATAAACATAATTAAAAAATAAAAATAAAAATAAAAAACAACCCCACGCCCACTTAAATATCATCAACGAGGTGCGACCAAGTACCCATCCAGCCACTATCATTAGTTTTGTCATGATAATCTTGTCCAAGGTTAAAGGCCTGCACAACCTCCAAATTGGAAAAGAAATAGTAGTAGTGCCTTCACTACTTCATTTTAACATCCCAAAATGTTCCGTAAATTTCGGAGTTGTCTATAATGCAACTTTTTGGAGATTTCGGTGACGGAATCCGGCGGAAGAAATAGAGGTTAAACCTTGATTTGTTGCAGTTAAATTGGTTTTTTAACTGCATATTTGAATTAAATTTCACTTAAAATAACAGCCACGGTCGGATAGCCAAGGGCGACAAACTTCGAAGGAAAATGGAATTTGATGGAGGGGTAAGTTTTGGGCGGCCGGGAGCCCACGTCCACGTCATCCGGCATTTTCCAGTTCGGTTTCTGCCGCCATCTGCGTCGAGTAGCTCCAAAGGGGACGAGACAATGAGCAAAGCCGTCCCCGTGCCACTCCCGGCGGGGAGCTCGTGACCTCCGCTTTCACCTCTCTGTATTTTCCCAGGGAATTTCACATTATTCCGTGTTATGAACGTCAAGCCCCACACCGAGATGAGGTAACGAGTGAAATGTGGTTAACCATGATAGGGAACCTTTGGCACTCGTGCCCTTTTTACTGGATTCCACTGGATGTCTTATTATTTGAGTGCGAGCTGTCATGCCAGAGAATCTTCTCTCTGCATCATTAGTGTTGACAAGCTAGTGAGTTTGATACGAAACATACATTGCATGAATATAGGCGTTGTCAACTCGGCCCACACGGATGGTAAATTTAGGCTTATTAATTTTTATTTTTATTTTTTTAATTTTCATTATGAGAGAATAATTTTATTTTTTTAATTTTCATTATGAGAGGGTTGGAATCATTTTTCTGTGAGGGTGGAATTGGATTTAATATCATAAAAAATTCTTGAGGTGGATTTAGCAACATCAAAAATTTTGAGGCAACCAAAATCTTGAAGCTTGACAGTTATAATTTAGATTCAAAAAAATTCTGCAAGATTTTGTCAAAAAATTATTGGAATTTCCATTATTTTATGGGCAAAATTGTGACTTTGTTAGACTACTCTTATAAAAATATCCCTAATTATTGATCAAACAACCACCTCCACTAGTTTTATATTGTAGACCACACCTCCTGAAAATATGGATCCCTTATCATTATCTTGATCAATACTATTTTCCTCTTATTTAAATTTTTCTCTAGGTCTCATGCAATAGCTTTTGAGTGATAGTTTTGTAATACTTACTATCATTGTGAAATAAAAAAGTAATAGTTGTTGGCGAAGGTGCATGCCTTTTCTTCTTTTCTTAGATGGTTCACTGTACCAATTTGGTACTGGTTTCTTTGGGAGTAAAGGTAAGGTAAGTTACAGAGAGACATGTCATAGCATGAGAATGGAATGGCTCACTGTACCAATCTGGTACTTACTGCTATGAGGAGTCAAGGCAAGGTAGTTTACAAATAGATATGTCATACCATGAGATTGGAATGGTTCAATGTACCAATTTGGTACTTGCTACTCCAAGGAGTCAAGGCAAGGTAGGTAACATATAGACATGTCATATCATGAAATTCACTCTATGGAGTCAAGGCAAGGTAGGTTACAGATAGCCATGTCATAGCATGACATTCAAATGGTTCATTGTACCAATCTGGTACCTGCTACTTTGAGGAATCAAGGCAATGTAGATAACCAATATACATGTCATAATGTGAGATTAGAACCTGGGTTGGGAGAAAGACAACTAACGATCCTCACCACACGACCTACACTCACTTGACTAGCAAAACTTAATTTTTATTAAAGTGTAATGTCATTGAAAAAGAAATGAAAAGATTTTAAGTAAGATTGACCTTATTGAAAAAGATATAGAAAGATTTTAAAATATACTCTCTTAAATTATATAATTATTATGAAATAAAAATAATCATACTGATACATTTAAATTATATAATAATAATAATAATAATAATAAATTTTAAAAGTTATTAAGATTATTATTATGATTTTGAAAAATCAAATAAATAACTTATGAATAAATACTTCACCTTATTCCGATGGATTCTAATCGAAAATACAAAAGCATTATACAAACAAAAATTAAAAAACTATTCCTCTTAAGAGTACCTGCGGTAGCACATAATCCATATGCCACTAAGAAAGAGAGAAAAACGGGGCTTCAAATATTAAAAAAAACGGGTCTTTAAGATATGGAAAAAAAAAGGTTGGGTATTTGCGTGGTTTCAATGTATATAAATGTTATTAAAAAAGAGATTTATTAAGAGGTTTAAAGGTTATTTGGCATTTGAAAAAGAAAAACCCATTTTAAACTCAATATTAGACCCAATATTAAACCCTAATATTATAAACCAATATTAAAACCTAATTTTAAACCCTAATTTTGTAATGTCACAATACAATGTTGAAAAATTGCAATATCATGTAACATTGTGGCAATGATTGTCACATTAAGACAATGTTTGTCAAATGCGATGTTTGATAGATTTATGTACCATTCCAACATCATAATATTACACTCTAATATTGAACCAAATATTATAAACCCTAAGATTAATATATTAAAATCGAGGATTATAAATCCTAAGATTAGTATTATAAACCTTAATATTAAACCCCAACTTTTTAATGTCACAATGCGACATTGTATAAACTGCAATATAATGCAACAATGCAACAATGCTTGTTATATTGATTATCACACTCAGACAATGTTTTTCACAATGAGACATTGGATACATTTATGTATCATTCCAATATCACAATATTAAACCCTAATGTTGAACCAAATATTATAAATCCTAACATTATAAAACTCAATATTATAAACTATATGATTAATATTATAAAGCCTAATACTATACACCCTAATATTAATATATCAAACCCTAAGATTACTATATTAAAACCTAACATTATAAATCCTAAAATTAATAGTATAAACCCTAGGATTAATATTATAAACCCTAAGATTAATATTATAAACACTAAGATTAATATGTTAAACCATACGTTTAATATATTAAACTCCATAATTATAAACCTTAAGATTAATATTATAAACTTTAAGATTAATATATTAAACCCTAAGTTTAATATATTAAAGGGTGAATGCATGAAGATGGGATACACATTTTGGAAAATGCCTGAGTTGGGAGGGAGAAAAAAACAACTCAATTGAGTTGTTTGAGGGCTTAAAAATAAACCCTTGATGGAGCTCTTATGTAACCCACAATTACATAAGATCCCGATCGAGCTAATTTTTTTAACTTCTCACTGAAAAACACAATAGGGAGTTTATGGTTCAAAGGGCTTGATCAAGCTATTTCAAATTTTACCTTAAGTGCTCGATCAATCTTTTTAAGTGTTTGATCGAGCTGTTGAGGGCCTAAAAATGGAGCTTTAGTTCCGCTTCTGTAGATTTATTTGCAACACCATTTTGTAGGTTCGCTGTTTGCTTTGTTTGTTTGTCGTGTTGGTCCTTTGTGTGTTCAAAATTGAGTACTTCATATTCAACATTGTTGTTTGTGCCTTCGAACTTCACACAGCTCAAAATCATGCATTGTTTGTTGTTTTCGATGATTGAGGCACACTCGATCCTTCAGCCATCATGTGTTTCTGATTCATCAGGACTCATCGCCTACAACTTGTCTATACACGGACCATTTAGTGTGCTAGTACTATTGTTGCTATTACTACTACTACTATTACTATCAGAAGAATAAACCGTACTTTTTTCATTACCATGAGTTCAACAAGGAAGGAGTCCCAACTGCATGTCTGATGAGGTTGGAACTAGCCTTGCAGGATAACACTCCAATGTCTTTTCCAGGAGGCAGTTACCAAACATGAGTCCTGCTAAGGCCAATGGTTCATTCTCACCATTAACGGGAGTGACATTGTGTTTCATATACCTCTCGGTTAACACCTAGATTTGGTTGCATCTTCCCTTGTACGAAAGCCACATGTGAGACCAGTCTTGAACAAAATATCCATCTAGCTTGCTAGACCAGTCTTTGTTGAGTAGTAGGCCATATGCTTCCGGTATGTCCACAACAACTATGTTGATGCATTGGTGGACTCGACTGTCATGAGATAGTCAGATGATCACATCTCGCAGTTCACCAATGGCTAGTACTGATGTTCTATCAAGTTGGATGATTCTCGTGGATGTTTTGCTTCTATTTTGCTCCATCGTGCATTGATCTTCTTAGCAATGGAGAGCGGCATGACGTTGGCTGCGCTGAAAGAAACCAGACAATTGTCAACACTATAGTTGAAAATTTGAAAAGATAGCAGGAATGGGGGGAAACCTAAGTGTGTTTCTTCCATCCAGAGTGTATTGAGTACAATGGAAAGTGATCTGGAAGGTGTGCTTGCTCCCTTGCTGGTAGAGGCTTCACTGTTTGTCCTAATAGTGTGTGTAGCAGGATATCTCGCTGACTCTAGATCTTAGCCAACTCGAACAAACTGATGTTTTCTAGATTTTTCTTTAGGTCATCAACAATGTTGTACTCCAGAGATGGTAGACTTAATGAGGTGTCCAAAGTAGAATAGATGTTCGTGTTATCCGACGAAGTGTTTTACTATTTGGTTCTCATGGAAGTACTCTTACCCATCGCTGTCTTCCTAGACTTGTTTTGTGTTTTATTCGTTGGGGCGGCCAGTGGATCAGCCCTCCTTATCAATAATATGATATTCTCTTGCATTTCCCCAAGTGTAGGGGGAGCCCCTTTACTCCTAAGATTGTAACGATCATTTTTTCTTGGGGGATGCTTCTCGGTGTTTGTCTTCGGTGTTTCTTATGAGCACTAATATGTGCTCACCACGTGCCTAGAACTTGATGCTTCAACAAGTGCAATACCTTTGTCATAATTTATGTCATCTAACTTCTTTTGCATACTACTCTCTCCATCAAGTGTATGACTATATAACAAGTTTGCGACTCGCTTCCTATCCAAATAGAAGTTTTCGGGGTGATGTTCTTCATGGAATAAACAAAACTCGAGATCTGTACACTAATCGACATTGAACACATAACTCTGTGCATTTTCTTGAGTGGACCAATTGCTTTCTGATGAGTCACTTCCCTATCTCTGTCTAGGTGGATAGATCCTTGCAAATGTGTCTGTTTTCCATTGTTTAAGCTCAAACACTTCACTTTTTAAGTTCTTGACGAGGCGAGTGAGGGTTTCAATATCATTTGATTCCTTGTCTCTACCCTTGCTCGTCATCGCTTGGGACTTCTTGCTCGCATATTTAGAGTCCTTTTCTGGTTCATCATCCTTGATGAGTCCAATCGCGCGCAGGTCTTTTTTGACAACAATAGCCTCTTCGAATTTTTCCGAGAGTGTTGGTTTCACAACTCACTTGAAGAACTGTGCAATGTTGGTCGGCAATGCGGACATGTAGTAATCAATAGTGATGGAGTCATGAGGTTTGGTGTCTGCTGCAGATTTTTTCAATATGCGTGTAAACCCTTTGGCTGAAATATTTTACCTTTTCCTTCCCCTCCATATTCAGGCTACCCAATTCTTTCAGTAACATAGTTGGGGTCTTGTCATCAACAAAATTTTCAAGGAACATGCGTTTCAATGCATGCCAATTTTGTATGGATTTTGGTGGAAGATTTTGATACCATGCAACAGCGCGACCATCCAAGATACATGGGAATATTCTGTAAGCTACATCGCCATGCCATACCTCAAGGGTCTTCAGCTGCAAGTAGAAGTTTTCCAAATGATCTTCAGCCTTCACCATGCTGTCAGGGTTGAACTTGATATTCATTCTCTCTGTTCACCTTGGTATCTTTTGTAGAAAAATCTGGAGAGCCAATGGTCCCTGGGTCATCCATTGAAGATTTGGGTTAGCCATTTGTTAGAGTCAGTCTATTCATCCCTCCATCAGAGATCATCTGCATTCCATTAGGAGCATCGATCTTCTGATGGAAGGGTCTTGTCTCCATACTTCCCTCATGTCATGTACTTGCTGGTTCGTGTCTGATCATCAAAGTTCATCAAAGTCAATTTTACAGTCATTATGGATGGTATTTTGGTCAGCCAAGAGTCATTTCAGTCATTAGGTCTAGGGTTAAGCAAATTTTGTCTTCAAAGTGTCCAATAATGCCAGCAAGCACATGAGGGTGTTCCTAATAAGTTTTCATTCAAAAATTTTCATTAGCAATAATGCCTGAGAATGGTTCTTCTTCAAAACTCTGTTTTGAAGAAGAAATCATCCAATTTATTTTTTGTAATAAATAGGTAAATTTTTAAGGTTTTTCAAGTTCTACAATTCTTCAGTGCAGCCCTGGTCATCCTTTGCCAAAATCCAATGACATCATCCCTGCAAAAAATTGCCAAGAGGTTCATCATTTCAGTCAAAAATCAAAGGAAACAACAAAAACAGAGTTTGTATTAGAAAGTGAAAAGTGCCAAAGCAAAAACATTAGGAAAGTGGGTTTCATGAGCTAAAATCTCAAAATCTCTTTGTTTATAAGCAATGCCTTCATATGAAAAGATCATTTGTAAAAGAGAAGAAACATAGAGCAATTTTGGTAAGTGAGTGGAAATTTGGGTGAATTTGGGCAAAAATCGACCGGCGCGGCGCACTGGGCAGGAGGCGTGGCACACAGGGCGTGAACACTCAGTGTATTTTTTCACAGGCGCAGCGCATTGGTGAGGCGCGACGCATTGGGCGTGCTGCATGACGCATACAACCAGAGGCCCAAAACTGCTAACATTTGCTCCAAATCGCCAAAATCTCGCACGGATTTGCTACGTAGAGTCTCCATCATTGTGTTTCATCCAATTTTGTGCTTATGGTGTGGTGGTTGATGAATGCTAATGGTTAAAACAAAAACATCAAACCCTACCATTTGAAATTCCAAGAAACTTGCTGCCTAGGGTTTGGAAAACCATTTTGCTTCCAAATCTTTCATTCCTTCATCATTCCCTTATCCCATTTATCCCTTAATTTCATTGTTCCCCAAGTTCCACTACCCCCTAAATTCACTCATCCCCTATCCCAAGTTCTCTTTCCCAAATTTCCTAATGTAAAATCCCCAAACCCTAACCCTATACAAAAACTCCCACAACATCCCATATTTCCCTAACTACATCTATCCCAACAGTCCCAAAATTCCCACTATTTTCCCTCCCCTTATACTCCCTCGTTTCAATGTTTTATTTTGGTGGCAGAGGTCAAGAACATCACCAAAAGGCAATCCAACACAGTTTGATACATCAGCACCTATCTCTGCAGGACAATTTTTCTACCAGCAGTTATGGCATCTGATCATTCATATGATTATGAAGTAGAGACCCAAAGTGACTCACCTGTAGAAGGACATGCACCCAGGAGGCCTCATAGAGGGGGCAAACATATCAGAGAAGAACCAATCACCCTGACTGAATTGCAGGCCTGCGCTCTTGCCATCTCTTGTTTCCAATATTAGTCATGTTATGAATTCTGTGAGAAGGTTGCTAGTATTCAGTTTCATCACGAGTTGGCTCACTTGTTTGTACTACATTTACATGGTGATCAGGCCACTCTAGCTGATGTCACTTTCACACTAACACCAGAGTCCATTTCATTAGCAACCAGTATTCCCAACATTGGAGAGCCATGGAACAAGAGGCAAAAAATTGATCGGCAGCATTATGAACCTTATATTAAGCCCAGCTTCCTAAGACAACTCAAGAGAGTGTTTCCTTTTCAGTACCTCAGAGATGAATATGCTCCTTTAATGAAATTGATCATGAAGTATTTCAGCTGTGAGGGCTGGTTCTCCCGCTTGTATGCTTATCATATCAGGTTGCTCATGCATTTTACCCGGGTACGGATGATGAACATTCCTTATTTCATGTGCCGAAATATCGAAAGGATGACCACTCTAGTGCAGCACAAGACCCCACAACAGCAGTTTAACAGTATTTGTCATTTTGCTCTTATAATAATTGTGGTTGTTCATCAGCCTGGTTGCAGGGCATCACTTGGGATGATTTCATCTCTCGTGAGTTTTTCAGAGCTTCTCAAGGACCTTCAGACACTTTTCATGAAAAAGGTGGACCTTTTGATCAGCATGAAGGTCATGAGACATGCACTGCTACTGTGCCGGTATTTATCACTTATCAGAAGGGCACTAGGCAGTTGTTCGTGGCAGCAAAGTGAGTGTTATCTCCACCTGGGGTGGAAGGGGCCTCGCTTCCGACATCAGCACCATAGGTTCAAGATAAAGCCAAGAGGCTAATGTAGGATGAGGGGCCTTCAGGTGAGTGGGAATTTATTCTTATTCAGGATGATGATACAGACATGGACACACAAAGTGCAAATCTTAGAGAGATCATCTAAGACCAGCAGATAGAGATCAAAGCCTTGTCCCTCAACTTGGAGAGGGCTAAGTGGATTATAAAATACTTGGAGTAGAGAAATAGGTAGCTTGAAGATCAGCAGGTGATTATGGAGTTACAAAACATCCGGGAGAATCGCCAAGCTGCGGAAAGGAGGAGGATTGAATTCACTTCATTGGAGCAAGAGATTAATGATGATCGAGAGTCTTGGCCTGAAAGAGCCAACATCCACTTAGAGAGACTATTGAACAAGGCCGAAAAGGAGAAGGCATTGCTGAGACACATGGCTTTTCATTACATGGAAAGGAATAAAGTTTGCAAAGCACGAATAAGGAATTTAAAGGCAAAATTAAAGAAGGCATCAAAGAGGAAAAAGAGGCAAAGGGAGCATGATCGACTTTGGATCTTGACCAAGGCACCCTTGGCTCAACATATCTCCTGATGAATAAGGTCCAACCCAAATTTCAAGAAATTTGGAGCAATTTTTGCATTTTGGAAATTTTTTGCACAAAAAACAGGGTTTTCCTCCCTATGCACCGTGTCACGTGGCGCTCGCTTTTGCTAGAGTGCTCCAAATCACAAAAACTTTGCATTTATGGATTTTTCATGATAAATTATGCTTGCCTACCTATGGCCAAGAAATTTGGACAGATTTTGAGCCCTCAAAAGGTCAAAAAACACTCAAAAATAACCTCACTGCCCCTATTTTGACACACAGGAAGCAGTCTTGGGAGATTGGATATTTGGAGCGGAAAATGGACACCAAATCCAGAAATTCTACCTGGGTTCGAAATTATACAAGTAAGGATTTCCAATGAGCTATCATGAGATAAATTTGGAGTTCAAGAAGGGCCTCAAAAGCAGCTCCAAAATTGTGTTATGCATAGAGATTTTGGGCGCGACGCATAGAGAATTTTGGCCTATTTTTCACTCTCCAGCTCAGAATTTCAGCCAGTTTTGACTAGTTTCACATTTTTATGTTACTCTTGATCTAACTTGATGTAATTTCATGACCATGATGTAATTTTGGTACATTTTTACTTGTCTTAGTAGATTCATTCACGAAAAGGTGAAATATGAGTGAATGAATCAGTTTCCTAGCATATAGAGGCAAGTTGTTTCATTGCCTATTTTCAATTCCTTGTTTAGATATGGTTGAAACAGCTCCTAGAATGATGAGCTTGACCCCTAGAGGCATGGGAAGAAGTTAGGCTTGTCTATATCATGTAATTTCTCAGTCATTTTCAGGTTTGGACACTTGGGATTGCTTGGCACTTTATTGTACATTTGATTTCTGAATTTTTGGCAAAGGAAAGACCAGGGTTTTGCAGCACTTGTTGGGATCCATGTGGCTCTGTGTTTTGATGGTGTTTTTCTTCATGTAATTGTAAGTTCATTGATGTTTTATGTATGCCATTTCCCTTCTCTTTGCTTCTGAAATTAAACAAATTGAGTGATAAAGGTAGAATTCATTAGCTTATGGTGCTCTGCCCTAAAATTTGTTTAGTTTTACATGTTTTCATCTGTTTGGAGAGGATTCTTGAAGCCTCTTGACCTCTTTATCTCCTCAGCAGTATTTTCTATCCATTCATTTAATCTAAAGCATAAAAAATACTACCTACCTTGCCCCAACTGGAACTCTGCAAAAATTTGGCCTCATCCCCGGACCCAAATTTGCCTTTCCCTTTTTTCCAACAAAATCTCCCAAAAATCAAATCAAATCCTTTCGTTTCATACCTAGCCTAAGATCAGTTGTTAAACTAGTCATCTCAAGCCCCATCGATTATCTTTAGCTAAGATTGACCTGGAGAGATCCCTCTCTTGTCCTCGTAGGGCTAGCTACGAGGCTAAGCATGGTTTGATGTGGACCTAGAAGCTTACCTTTTCAACTTGAGGTAAATCCAGGCTCTAATAGGTCAGCCATCTCTTCTTGTTCTTTATCCTTTTCCTCTCTTTTGGAGTCTGATGGTTCCGACTCTAAGTCTGTCGGTTCATCTCCACCTCTACCTCCTCCACTACCTTCCCCTCCACCTCTTATACCAGAGTTTGATCCCAAGATCACAAGAGAGTCTTGTTCACCTTGCCGGAAGACTCGAGGTTCTTCTCCATCTTTAATAGCTTCTTCTAGACCTTAAAGTTTGGCAAGGACTGCTTCTTCCACCGATGCCACAACAATTCCTATGGGAGTGGCTTTTGACTTCTTTGATGTGTATGGAAGGTGTTGTATGCCTAGGATCAGTCCGACTACTTTCGCGAACTGGCTAGTGATGGGACGGACATAGCAAAGGTGTTGATATGGAATCTTATTTTCAGTTCTGGGAGGTGAGGAGTAGCCAACTACAAATTCACGTGTAGGTGAGAGAGAGTGTGAATTACTGCCTTGACTAGATGGTTGATGAGTGAGTGTGAGGGGAATTTTAGCCATGTACAACTAGTTTCCCTCCTTCTAGCGCCATAAATGTTGATGTTGCTGGACCTGCCAACATTCATAGGATCACCCTAGTATGAAGTCCCAACTAGTCCTCACACCGTTTGGTGTGGGAGTCCCATCTAGTATGATGGCCTGGTTGCCATTGTCTTAAGGATTTGCCACAACTTTTGCTTGTCAGCACAGGATAGTGGTTTTCTTTGTCTTTGAGAAGTGAGGTTCACATGCCTGGTGAGTGTAAGAGTCACTTGTGCCAATGTTTCTTTCACTGTCGAGGAAGAGGGAGAGAGTGAGTTCCAGGCCGATTGGTGCAGTCCCAACACTGCTAGGAACACACAACACAACAGGACATGCACAACATCCGATGGAGCAGTCCAAACAGATGTGGCTGTCACAACATATATGGTAAGATAACACATAAAACACTCACGGATTAGTCAGAGCGAGTGCAACGATTGTTACAGCAAGCTTCATGTTAAAGGTATGTCTGATGTCCAGGAGAGTAGTCTACATGGGCAAGACAACGTTAACAACATATACAAGACATTTCCATTAATAGATTATGCATTACAACAAATGAATCAGTTCAGATGTAGAACATAGGTTAAAGAAACATGCATTACAAGTGTTAAAGATCAATTTTATAACATATATAATACATGCGTGAAAATGTGTTGGCATGTTAGTAGGCTTCTGAATTAATCGAAAGTTCCAAGACACATCATTACACCATACATCACTAACCCCGAGTGTGGGGCTTTGGAGTCACTACTTACTCCTCAAAGAAAATATTACAAACTCTCTTGGCTATGTGGGAGGAGATGAGGTGAAAAGTCCTTTGCATGTACAAATGAGGGGGTATTTATAGCCAAGGGTGAAACTGGGCCTTGTGGTTGTTCAACTACCCTAATGACCATTTGACTTCCATGACTTTTCAACTTACATGACTCTTTATTCAACAAGTGGGTCTCTTGGACTTCCACATTACATCACATTGATTGACAACAAGCCCATAGTGGAGATGTGGGTGCCATGACTCATGATGTGACTTGACATGACTTGACATGACAATGCTGGTACATTCGTGCTATTTTTGGAGTGCATGTCGAGCTATAGTGTTGTCGGGTGATGGATGTCTTCAAGGTTTATCATAGATTCACCTCTACATGGCAAAGTTCGTGGAGTTTTCGATGATCCTTGGTTCGCTTAATGAAGCTTTAGCATGTTGTTCCTTTCTTGCATGTTGGAAGGCTTGACAGGCTCACCTGTTCACGAAGGTGCATGTTTGTTGTTTTCATCTGCTTTGCATGCTTCATTCCTTTGTTCGTTGGTGAACCTATCATTCTGCATGTGCTCCCTTTGTTCATCCCATTCGTTGTCTTTCCATGTTCGTTGGTGTACCTGTACCTGTAGTCACTCATGACAAGATGACATCAAATCCAAAACCTCCTAGTCTACCATGACACATGATCATTTTCGATGCAAGTGATTGGGAGAGGTAGTAAGGTTGTGAAGTGGGATGATGGCTCCGAGCACTGTTGATGAAAATTATGCAATAGTCATTGAGTGATGGAGATAGGCAAACTGCATTGACAGTGACTGTCTGCGAGGTCTGGCTTGATTGAGTGGCAAAATTGTGCAAATTTTGGGAGGAATAGTCCGGGTTGCTAGAAGGCAAGGCGGGGATTCTCTACACATTCTTCAGAACTAACGGGTAGCGAGGCTGGATAGCCATATTTGTGTAATTTTCCTGAGGAACGGGTTGGGTTGCATGAAGGGTCATCAAGCAGGGATTGCGTAGTTTTTTGGGGAAACTGCCAGGGAGATAGGCAGCCAAAACCACACAATTCCCAAAGGGAACTGCGAGTTGGCCACTGGAGACACTAGCAGCAGAAACTCCGTAATTCCTGGAGGGAATTGGTAGTCTGCTACTAGGGACTGCTGGTAAGGAAAACTGCACTAAGGTCGGGAGGTCGGCCTACTAATCATCTCTGCATAATTTCTGAGCTAAGTTGACTGATGGGTAGTGAAAGGCTTGTTTAGGAACACTGCATAATTTGTGAGATGAACAGTTGGTCGACTGTCGGGATGACTGCCCGGGAAAACTATGCAATTTTCTGATGGAGATAGGGATGAACACTTAGTGTTTTTTAGGCCTTTCTGCGCAATTTCCATAGTCAGCTAAGTGGGTGAGGTCAATGACCTCGATGCCATTTTTTAGGGGAGTCAGTTCCAGGGTGACTGTTGGGTCTGACTGTCTGGATGGCCAACATGAGAGATGATTGAATTAATTGCGGGAACTGCAACTTGAAAAGATTGGCTTGGTGCTTCTGCGTTGTTCTGGTTGACAGTCAATCATAAGGTGATGGTGCGACTATTAGAGGGGACGCTGGTCATCAGAACTTTCAACAAAAATGGCTAAGCGTGTGAACAATCAAAAGATTTTTAGGTGATCATACAAACACACACTCGCATGAATTGATGACGGAACGACCAAACCATCCAGACACACATGTTCAACATGACTAACCGATGGTGTATGTGACAAGTGCGACACTCGTGATTGACCGTTCATTGATTGAGACAACGCTTGCGCGACAGTGAATGTGACTCCATGTGTGAGTGTGACATATGCTTTCATGGCAAACACAACCAGTGCATACGAAGTGAAGACTTTGAGCGTAACTAGAACATCGTCACAAACATGACTTAGACATCAACATGTAGAGACTTGAATGCAATGAACAAGCAAGGTGGATGTAAATACTCACACGAGCTCACGGAGTGAACCTGAGTGTGTGCAATCATCAACTGAAACTCTTTAAGGGAGGCTCCAAAATTGGTGAGGCCAAAATTTTGGAGGGTGGTTGTAGTTGCTACAACAGTACCCTAGTGGACTTCATGCATAATTTTTCCTTATGTGGCAAAGTTGATCATGTTAAATTCTTGAAGGAATCCTCTATCCAATGACATCTCAGTTTGACATTTTTAAATTCATATGATAATTTTCATCTAATTTATTTTAAATCTAATGTTTGAATATTTTTTTGATAGTTTCAAAGGGGTTGAATACAAAATCATTAACATAAAATATACAAACTGGAAAATTTTCAAAAATACAAATATCTCCTTTTACAAGTTCTCTTGAAAA